>JAOTOL010000951.1:100000-182261 GCA_034440575.1 Imbricaverruca yamaguchii
GGTGTTCGGCTTGATTCAATTTATGGCTAGGTGAAAATTAATGCTAATATTGGAAGGGATCAACATAGGGAGATGTAGGGTGCAAAGTTACTAGGCGGCAGTGATCATTAAGATTAAGAATCATCTATCAATGAATACTTGAAGGATACGAACGCACGCTCTGCTTCGTTGCATATACATTAACATCGCAGTGTTTATTGGCGGAGATATAGGTAACCAATGCTTTTAATACTGTGCAAATGATGGCTTAGCCCTCTTTCGCTTTGCCAAATAGGTGAAAAAGGAAAAACGCGCGGGCCACGTATTTCGCTTCTAACGTGATATAGGAAAGTCGTGAATTCGCGCATTTTTGCAATTTTACTTTTGAAACACATAGCCATCTACAACAAATGCAGGAGGAAAAAAGAAATCGCGGTGAGCATGAGTCTATGGAAAAAGAGGAAGGAACAGGAGAGAGAGAGATGCAGAGAGAGAGAGAGAGAGGGGAATGGCAAGGGAGCTCAGAAGTATTGAAGAGAAACAGAGACGGATTGTGAAGGGCTTGAAGTTTGCAAAGAACCCAATTACATACAAATTGTACTTAGCCACCCCTGTGAATTGTATACTCGATCGCAAATTTGAGTTCATCAAAGCATGCAGTTATAAGATCAGAGTTTGTCAGATGTCTGTACGGACACCGCAACCGTGGTCTGGGATGTGCGTGCACAAAATTGACACACTGAGCCATCCATGCACCAGTTATGACGATGGAATGGTCCAGCTACCTACTTAAGAAATCCCACGGAATGCAGAACCATTAATCGTGCTGAGGTCAATTTAGGTCACTGTCGTTATGTGACCTGCTTTGTGATGTTGAACATGATCTGCATGCTGAATGGGAGAGTGACGATGTGACAGTAAGAGCAGGCCACTCAGAACAGTGTGGTGTCACTTAGTCGCAGGCCTGTCGGTGGGTGTGAGGACAGATATGGTGTTGATGGCTTTTTAGACGTCATTGGAAATCTCCAACAAAATACGTTTATATTCCGTCTTGACCTTTTCATATCCTTTTCATAGTTTCATAGTCGTTCCATAGTTTTAAACCTGTGGAGTTCCGTCAGATGGTAGCAACAGAGATGCTTGTTGGGATTAGTTGTTGATCGGGCATGGGCGAGCGCACGGTGAGAAGTGGGCTGTAGCGCTTACGGCTCTCAGCAGTTTATGGTGTTTGGCGGGAGGTTTGAGCGGGTCATAACACCTTCATGGCCCGCATGGCGCGGGCGCACGTGCAAACAAAGGCCAGCGTGAAAGGTGCACAGGAGAGCAGTCGGGCACGGCCGCAGCCACCAGGGCGGTTCCCAGAGGCGGGACGCTGACGGCCACCGCCGACAACACGATCAAGAGGCGGCCAGCAAGTTTGGGCGTGTCGCGTGTGCCTGGTGACACTGTATGCCACTGGGTGCATAAAGGCAAAGCGAAATATGTACCAATGGTGGCGAAGTGCTCTACCCGCAGACGCCGCGAGTGCGGATAACCGGCAGCGCTGCCGGCAGGCGGACGTGCCGCCGGTGTGACTGGTGGATCTGAGGTCAGCCAGGGCTGGTATTGCCTTGCGTTGCCGCATGTTTGTGTAACTGCCACGCACGCCTCCGAAAGGTGTGGGCAGATGTGTGAACAGTTCGTGTGTGCGTGTCCATGCTCTTGCGCCATGTTGGGCAGCACCAGTCAGTAGCTGTTACGTGCACCGATGAAGGGTATGCGGTGTGCACCCTTCCCTGATAGACAATGTGTGCTCTTTCTAAGTCGGTCAGAGAACGCATTGCAATGGCATGCCGTTCCCGCAGAGATACATTTCAGGTGATGCTTTCTGATTAATCTGACCTCTAAGAAGCCGAGCATACGTCCGGCAGCCCATTGACGCTCGTGCACAAATCCCGAAGGCATCACGTATAGACAGCTTCCGAATTTACGTCAAAGCCTAATCTGAACCAAGATGTTTAATTTGAGATGACCGTGGAGCATCATGCAGGGTTAGATAGATGCTGGTGTGCAGCAAGTTACAAAACGGGCGCATAACATTGTCGCATCATCAAGTCATGAGTAACCGGCCTGTCCGTCCGAGAAACGCACAAAATATACTTTTTCAACGCATGCCTTAGCTTAACCGAGAATACTCAGTCAGCGTTGAGTACCTCATAAAATATCATACGTCTTTGTCATAAATGCAGTTCGTTGTATCACATAGCTCAAGCCCAATACTATATCTCTGTTAGTTTTAAGCTGCGGTGGGGCAGGATCCACCCTCACCCATCCCTGTGTGGCGTTTTAGTAAAAAGTCGGCATGGTGCAAAAGTTAGCATTTGCCTGGTGTGCAGCATGATTTGATGTCTACGATGGTGAACTTTCTGTAGTGGTCCAACATTTGTAGGCAGCAATGACTTATTTCAACAATAATTGATGGTCATTTAGTACTGCCAAATGAATACCACCAACCTAGCTCAACTACTTGTTCCACGACCTTTGGCTCATTAGCCTGGTATTACGAGAGGTGTTGAGAATTGTTAATTTCTATAATAGCTCAAAATCGCAGAGATATCTAGACAAATTTTCGTGCTTTCCCCTCCATCAATTGCATACGTGTTGTGAAATGTAGCATTTCTAGATTAGTCCAGGTCAGACGTGACTGACGTCATAGTAACGTAATATCTACACAATGTGCGGCCGATATCATGGTGATGCAAAACATATTTTAAAATATTGACTAATAGATATATCAAAAAGCGTTAAAACGCCCGGTGATGAAAATGATGTGCTCTGCTTTAACCAAAAAGGCTTCGATTATACACCATTGTTATGAAAGTAATTCAAATGATCAAATACATTTTCAATATTAACATCCCACCCCACCCCTTTCATGCCAACTTAACACCACCACCTGCACGTGTGGTGAGAGGCCAGAACAGGTGGTCGCCGGTCGAGGAATGCAGAGGCAGAGAACGGCATCACCGACAGGCGATAGGAAACAACAGGCCGGTGTGCGACATGCTGCACTGGTACACGATGTAACATTGCGACAGCGGCGCAGCTCAAAGTGTGGGTGGTGGCGGTCAACACCAGGCAGCATGCATGTCCCGTGGCTAGTCAGTGTTTGACGCTTGCGTCGTATAAATCAGGACGGCATGTCCCTGATATGCCATTGTTCATGGCTGTATTTCATGCGACTTTAGCACTCGGCTGATGAATGGCACAGTCAAACAAAAAACAGGTCATCGCATGTGTCTGGCTTACATTGTCACCAATACTAACCAGTTTTGGGTATGAATCACTGCAATGGACATTTTTATATAAGCAATGATACCTTTACCTCATTTACGGATCCAGGGAGTGAGACTGGTGCGCACGTACTCCTCTCTCTCTCTCTCTCTCTCTCTCTCTCTCTCTCTCTCTCTCTCTCTCTCTCTCTCTCTCTCTCTCTCTCTCTCTCTCTCTCTCTCTCTCTCTCTCTCTCTCTCCCTCTCTCTCGTACCTTTGCCATACAGAGGTTTGGCACCCTTATGACTATAAAAACGCGCTCCTTCCTGATGCTCGAGTGCGCGCTCCTGTCCTCTGGTCAGCTGATTTTTTTTCAGCCAATTGATCCCCTCTGGGTTAAAAAGGCGCCTTCGCAAAATACTCGAACCCCGTCCAAAATACAAATTCTGCAAAATAAATGGTCCTCATCGGGACGAATGATTCCCCTCCAGAAAGGTGTCATCCCCATCAATACAATTTGTGTATATACATCTGCGTGATCTACGATACTTCAAAAATCAAGTCACAATCTCTTGCTACCATCATACGACAAAGCTCGGTCGCCTAGTGTTTATGTTCCACAATTTATAGAGTAATGCCCGAGATATACTGCAGTGACACATTTCATAGTACAGTTGATCTTGATCTGTGATCTGTAAACTACTAGATGGACGTTTGCTACTTCATGTACGACATATTGGAAGTGCTTGTGCTGTCTTGTAAAATTAGAGTTAACTAGCTTGGAATTCAGTGTTGAAATAATGGAAGCAAAGAAAGCCATCCGATCAGGGTGGGTGGGTGGATCACATTTACCCTTCGTGACCTCGTGCAGCACATCGAGACTCGTGAGGATGCTACGTGGCGCCTGTGGCTCATCCTAACATCACACAAGTCATGACATCATGCACTTTTTTTATTATTATTATGTGATTATGACTAGAAATAAGATGAATTAAAAGTCCTTGTTTTGAATAGTGTGCGACGATCATTTGACAAGTTTCAATTTACTAACGGTGCATAGTCGTGAAAACGTGGCGGAAGTAAAAACATTCCCTCATTCAGCCAGTCGCGTGGTCCAGAAACATGCTTCCACAGATAATAGAAATGGCCATAAAAAGTCAGCAGTGTGTACCTATTTCCGTCCAGTTTCCTAGTTTACAAGTTAGGCTCGCTTTCTCCTGCCAGCAAACTTACATGGATGGTGCAACTTCTTGCAATTTCTGTGCCAGTTGCATGTGTTTGGCTTATCGGTCATCAGACCGTGCATAATCGGTGCGGATAACACCGAGGTGCCTGTACTCACAAGGTTGCCAATGAGTGCTGGTTGCCCAGTAGGGTCACACAAACCAGGCGACGTGACAGAGACAAACGGGACTGTCGATGTTTCAGATGTGGACAGGTCAGGTCACATGGCAGGGGCGGACGGGACTGTCGATGTGACAGGTGTGGACAGACCGGGTTACATGGCAGGGGCGAACGGGTCTGTCCATATGTCAGGTGTGGACAGGTCAGGTCATATGGCAGGGGGACGGACCTGACGATGTGTCAGGCGTTGACAGGCCAGGTCATATGGTAGGGGCGGACGGGCCTGTCGATGTGTCAGGTGTGGACAGGTCAGGTCACATGAACGGGCCTGTGGATGTCACAGGTGTGGACGTGGGGACGAGTGGCCTAGGGGTAAGTTGCTCGTCTCACAATCGAAAGGTTGTGGGTTTGAGTCTCACCTGTCGCTACTCTTCGCCCACGACCAATCGGCGTGAGAGATTGGCGACGCAGCATGACTCAACGGTCGATGTGTCGTAAAACCAATAACCAACCAACCAACCAACAGGTGTGGACGTACCCATATTCGATCCCCGCTGAGCCACCGAACTCGTCTGATAGGAATTTTTTGAGGGGCAAGACATACATGACAAGTCATACGCACCGACAATTCCAACTTCGTCGAGCGTGCGTAAGTTGGTTTGTTAAATGTGGGAAGGGCGGCGCAGAAGCCTGAACGTGGACGTCAAGATTGATTGGTTTGTTTTTAGTTATTGCGACGCTTTGACTGCTTTGGTCACATAGGGTTGGTGATCTCTAGCACCGATTGGTCGAAGACGAAGAGTAGCGGCACGCGGAATCCGTACCACAGCGTTTCAGTTGGGAGACGAGTTCTAGACTGTTCGCCAGCACGCAAACATCTAAGGAAGCCGCTCATGTTCCCAGCTCTGTGTTGCCACATGTCGTACAGCGGTGCGAGCTCTCGTGCAAGGAAAAGGCTGCACCTTTAGAGCGGTTTGAACCGTTGCGATGCCGATGCGCATACATCTGAATGCAGGATTACACAGTAACAGGCCCTGTCTAAATAGCTGCCTTTCATGAAGCCCGGACCAGATAGGCCCGTTCCATGGGTGGGCTCCGACAAAGCGCCGGCATGTTCGGCGGATAGCCCTCACCAGTTGAATACCCCCCGCGAAGCTCCGACTCAGTGTATCTCTTCTAATCTGGAGACGGTTCAGGATTCTGTTGCTGCTACTAACGGCAGCTACCGGTCGGCTCTGGTTTCGTAAAGGTCCTGTCTGGGGATAACCAGGCTCATGAAAGTCATCCCGCGGTAAGAATCAAGTCAGCGACAAGACAACTCAAATAAACAGATCCCGAAGGCCCTTGGTTGGTTGGTTATTTGGGCTTTCGGGCGCATCGACTGCGTTGGTCATACAGCGCCCATAACAATTTTAGACGGACAACTTAAGAGGATTCATGCGAACAGCAGTATGCGAGACTTCAAAAGACAGACAAATCACTTCAGTGCTACATGTCCACGAGGTGTGCAAATCGCTCCAACCCTTGAATCAGAGAGAAAGCGAAACAGCTGTCCCGAAACCACAACGCGCAATTCAGCCCACAACATCGTCAGCGAAACAGTGAAACGCAAGCAACATCAGCGAAACGGCGAAATGGATCGGTGAAACAGAAAGAGCAAGCGCAAGCAGACATCAGTGGAACAGTGAAACGGGAGTAACATCAGTGGAACAGTGAAACCGAAAGAGCAAGCACACGCAAACATCAGTGAAACAGTGAAACGGGAGTATCATCAGTGACACAGCTTAACAGTAAGAGCAAGTGAAGATCAGTTGGAGCGACATGTCACGGTTCCGAGCGTAGTGTTCATGTCAGCGAGGTGTGTAAATCGCTCGAAATTTGACATTCGAGAGAAAGCGAAACAGCTGTCCTGAAGTTACAGCCCGAAGGCCCTTGAAGAAATTCTTAGACCTGGCATTCTGACAAGATGTGCCAACAACACCTCAACCAAGATTCTAGATTCTTGAAAATACCGATCTGGGAGCGGTTTTGGCATAACTGCCACCAAGGTGACTTCGTGAATGCTTTCGACATACTTGGCACGGAGGTGATTCTGTGATCGCCTTCGATATGCCTGGCACGGAAGTGATTATGTGAGCACTTTCGACATATCTGGCACTAAGGTGATTCGGTGATCTCTGATTCTGTGAGTGCTTTCGACATATCTGACACCAAGGTTGTGCATATCTGGAGCTCGTCGGCAAAACACTCCCTGGATCCTGAGTCAGAGATAATCCTTCGGAAATTTGTATACAGGAGAATATAGAAGGCATTTACAAGTATATGCCCCAATGGAATTAAATATAAATATTATTTATATATATGGGGTTTATTGCCAAAATAGCTTCATTCTAGCATATTCCTTTTCCTTCTTTGATGTGAAACATCTGGTTCAAATGCCAGGCGCGGCCGGAGCATTTTGTTCGGGAAGACTTTAAAGCTATCATCCGGTATTCGTTGTCATATTTCGTTGAGAAGTCCACTACCCAGGGCCGCATAAGTGTGAGGTTCGGGCCGGCCTGAACAGCGATCGAAACCCTACAGCGGTGGTGTTCAGCCATCTGGTCACCTCGCCAGCACCCGACATACCCTCTGGCTGGTGTGGCCGCCCCAGCACAGCCCGTCTGGCCGGTGGTCGGACCAGTGGTCAGATGAAGTACACCTGACCAGCGGTGTGCACCGTCCGTCTGACCGGTGGCTGGACCCTCCTCGGTCTGCCGCTGACAGGCGTCAGGTGCCCGTCTGACCGGTGGCTGGACCTTCTTCGGTCTGCTGCTGACAGGCGTCAGGTGCCCGTCTGACCGGTGGCTGGACCCTCCTCGGTCTGCCGCTGACAGGCGTCAGCCGACCGGCCCCCCCCCGCCCCCCCCAAAAGGGCCCAGGCCCCCCTCCCAGCGGGGGGTGCCCCCTCCCTCGGCCCCTGCCGGACAGGGGCCGGTACCCGTCTGACCGGTGGCTGGGCCCTCCTCGGTCTGCCGCTGACAGGCGTGAGGTGCCCGTCTGACCGGTGGCTGGGCCCTCCTCGGTCTGCCGCTGACAGGCGTCAGGTGCCCGTCTGACCGGTGGCTGGACCCTCCTCGGTCTGCCGCTGACAGGCGTCAGGTGCCCGTCTGACCGGTGGCTGGACCCTCCTCGGTCTGCCGCTGACAGGCGTCAGGTGCCCGTCTGACCGGTGGCTGGACCCTCCTCGGTCTGCCGCTGACAGGCGTCAGGTGCCCGTCTGACCGGTGGCTGGACCCTCCTCGGTCTGCCGCTGACAGGCGTCAGGTGCCCGTCTGACCGGTGGCTGGACCCTCCTCGGTCTGCCGCTGACAGGCGTCAGGTGCCCGTCTGACCGGTGGCTGGACCCTCCTCGGTCTACCGCTGACAGGCGTGAGGTCCCCGTCTGACCGGTGGCTGGGCCCTCCTCGGTCTGCCGCTGGCAGGCGTCAGGTGCCCGTCTGACCCCGGCCCGGCCCAGATGGAGACCGCCGCGGTGCGCCGTTCGTGCCGGTCATCGCCGAGCGGCTGGCGAGGGCGGCCGACGGCGCCTGCACTGGCAGCCGCGCCGGTCGGCGCCAACACAAGTGCTAAGTCAACCGGCAGCGGCCGCCCCTGCACCCGGCGCTCTCGAGTGACCATTCACGCGCCGCACCGCCGACTGACCCACAGCCTAGCGGCGCGACCGCCGCCGCCGCCGGCGCTGCCGCACTAACTTTGTTTTACGGTTTGTTTGAAGTGATTCAGCATTCGAAATGCACGCAAGCAGAAGCGTGAACGTCGCCTTGCAGCCGGGGACTTGCGCAAATTTCACAATCCACCAGGGAAGCACGGGTAGTTTATGACCTGCTAACTGGTCTTCATTCGTTGTGTTCATCATCTCTGCGCGTACAAGCCGTCTACGGATTGTACGGGAGCACACATAAAGTTGAGAGAGAGAGAGAGAGAGAGAGAGAGAGAGAGAGAGAGAGAGAGAGAGAGAGAGAGAGAGAGAGAGAGAGAGAGAGAGAGAGAGAGAGAGGGGGAGACAGGGAGGGGGAGAGAGGGAGGGAGAGGGAGGAAGGGAGGGATAGAGAGCCGGCTTCAGCCACTTACTGCTTGGAGCGGATGGTGTTTTTTTTCTGGTTCGATAACTGCGTTGGACGTTCTCCGGGACAACCGTCCACGCAGCATGTCACAAGCTGCGTCGCTGCAATGAAGATATGCGTTGCGCTTACAGTTATGAACTCGTTTGGATGCCCAAGGTGTGCAGAGGGAAGACAAATGGATAAGCGCTCGATGTATCACTGTCGTTGCGTTCCCAGTCAAGCCGTGCTCGATTTTGGCAATATATCTATCAATTTTACGGCCGGATTGGCTTTCATCGCGCTGCTTCGCCGCACAGCTAATGGCCACCTACGGCAAAATTATGAACCTCGATTAACATATTATTACCTCTCAGACTAATCGAACCGTTTCGCAATCAATAATTACCCTATCTTACATCTCACACTCGTTCCGATAGGCAAGCGTTTCCCCACAACAGTCGCACTCGTGCACATAAAGAACAAAACAACCATCCTGCACCCGATACGCTGTTAACTGGCTGCGCAGGATTACTGAGAAGTACCGGGTGTCACGGACAGACAGGCACCGGTCAGACGGGCACCTGACGCCTGTCAGCGGCAGACCGAGGAGGGCCCAACCACCGGTCAGACGGGCACCTGACGCCTGTCAGCAGCAGACCGAGGAAGGTCCAGCCATCGGTCAGACGGGTACCTGACGCCTGTCAGCGGCAGACCGAGGAGGGCCCAGCCACCGGTCAGACAGACACCTGACGCCTGTCAGCGGCAGACCGAGGAGGGCCCAGCCACCGGTCAGACGGGCACCTGACGCCTGTCAGCGGCAGACCGAGGAGGGCCCAGCCACCGGTCAGACAAAATAATAAATAAAATATCAATAAAATGTAATCAACCACTAGGCACCTTGATTGGTGAGGCATTGTGCGGATCCACTCAGCAGTGGTTATCGCGCCGCGCCGCCGCTGCTGCAGCGGCAGCGACCACTACCGCTGATGTAGCCTGCGCCGCGTAGTGAAGTCCCACTGTTTAACTACTCGTCCAGTGTGTGATTGATGCTTCGGCCTTAGTGGAGGAAGCTACAGATCGCGAGGCACCTCCAGCAGACATACCAAATGGACGACTGTGAACAACAGTCTGACGGGAGTCATGCGGGTAGGATGGAGAGTACTGACGCTCTTGTTCGCTCCCCGGGAGCTCTTCAGTTCCCATTCGGATCGGAGCCCAGCTGTTGATGCTGATACACGGTTGTCGGCGCTGTGATGGTGCTGTACTCCATCCTATGCCCCAGCCAACACCCCAGCCCGCCGGCGTGGTGGTTGCGCTTTACCCCAGCCTGTACCCCAGCCTGTACCCCCGCTTGTATACCAGCCTGCCGGCACGGTGATGCTGCTATGCCTCAGCCTGTGCCCAGCCTATACCCCAGCCTAAACCCTAGCTTTACCGCGTGGTGGTGGCGCTGTACCCCAGCCTGCCAGATGTGACGTGACATTTAGAGACCAGATCACCTATTTTAACTTGTCGGCGCTTGTATGTCTTCTAGCCATCGGAAAGGTATCATGAATTCAACATATTGAGAATTGCATGCATCATAGTTTTGAGACTCCCAAACAGTAAGGGGTTTATGTGATCTCAAGATCCTTTCAGGCGACTTGGGGGGAGAAATAAACCATTCGTGAGGAATTACCCCCTCAAATGTGTAGAAAACGGCGCTACGGCATGGAAACGATATTTGGTAAGTTTGCAATTTTCAATACACAGAGCCAAATTCAATCACACCAGGCGACACGATCACATCTTTCCGGAAATATGCAAAGTCGTCCAGCCCGTTAGAGACCTAGTGTCAGCCTGAGCAGACAACTAATTCTGCTTAGCGACTCCCAGACTTTCAGCTCTGCGCTGAGCTGTTTAGTCACGTTTGGGTCGGCCCCTTTCAGCCCAGCGCTTAGCTGTTTAATCGCGTTTGAGACGGCGCCTTTCATCGTGGTCGCCATCTTTGTAAATGTTCAATCTTCGGCGTGCACCTTTCCAGCATATCGGTGCTCGGACGATACGGCTCACACTCGGGGCGGCGACAACTCGTCAGTCACGCTTCGCTTCGCTTTCCTGAGCTATGGAATCACTTTTGTATGCATTATTCATGTTCATCGATGCATATCGAGCATGACATTCACAGCGGACCCACTTTGGTTCCACTGTGATGCTCACGTGATCTTGTTGGCCGGGTCGCCTTGCCAGTCATGTTGCCAGCAGAGGAGTGACCTCAGCAGCTAGTGATTTGACACTGGCCTCACTAGTGTGTCGAGGTCTACAGAGCATTTAATAACGGCGCGAGTGCCCTCGCACTCACGGTTATTGTCAGTAAAACTTCCGCATTGCGTGGAGAATGGCACGCGGAGATAGAATTCAGCCCAGATGCTTGCCTATGTGACTAGCCTGTGAGCGCGCTGACAACGTGCAGATGCATTACTCCGGGGGTGGTGGGACGGGGTGACGAATTGTAGACGCTGGATTGCAAGGCTGTACGCGTTGCCGACGTGAAGGGGCTAAGCTGGTGTGAAGGTGGTGTGAATAGGGAATCAAAATAATGCAACGTCAGGTTGAAGCCTGAATGTAGTTTACGGACTTAAGTGCATCCATTTTGTAGAGGATCCATCATCCTCCCCAATCAATCTCTCCCGCCTTGCTGGTGGTGAACCTGATGCACAGCCACAATATCAAATCCCACACATCTCCCACCATTTTCCCCACCATCCGCCATGTCGATCCGTCTAGCATATACACTGCCCCTCTGTCGGTCACTACGCCCCTCCACCGTCCACCATGCCTCTTCACCATTCACCACCTCCATCCACCTTTCACCATGTCCCTCCACTGTACACCATGGTCTTCCACCGTTCACAGCGTGCCTCCAGCGCACACTATAACCCTCCCACCGTTCACAGCGTCCTTCCACCGCACACTATAACCCTCCCACCGTTCACCATGCCCCTCCACCGCACACTATAACCCTCCCACCGTTCACCATGCCCATCAGCAGTCCATCATGGCCCTCTCCCGTTCACCACCAGCCTAACGGCAATGACAACACAGCGGTGGGTGGCCGAGTGGGCCGAGTGGGCCGAGTGGGCCGAGTGGGCCGTGTTGGCCGAGTGGGCCGAGTGGGCCGTGTTGGCCGAGTGGGCAGCGTGGGCCGGTGGTGCCGAGTGTGTTGGTGGTGCCGAGTGTGTTGGTGGTGCCGAGTGTGTTGGTGGGGCCGAGTGTGTTGGTGGGGCCGAGTGTGTTGATGTGGCCGAATGTGTTGGTGGGGCCGAGTGGGTTGGTGGGGCCGAGTGTGTTGGTGGGGCCGAGTGTGTTGGTGTGGCCGAGTGTGTTGGTGGGGCCGAGTGTGTTGGTGGGGCCGAGTGTGTTGGTGGGGCCGAGTGTGTGTTGGTGGGGCCGAGTGTGTTGGTGGGGCCGGGTGTGTTGGTGGGGCCGAGTGTGTTGGTGGTGCCGAGTGTGTTTGTGGGGCCGAGTGTGTTGGTGGGGCCGAGTGTGTTGGTGGGGCCGAGTGCGTTGGTGGGGCCGAGTGTGTTGGTGGGGCCGAGTGGGTTGGTGGGGCCGAGTGTGTTGGTGGGGCCGAGTGTGTTGGTGTGGCCGAGTGTGTTGGTGGGGCCGAGTGTGTTGGTGGGGCCGGGTGTGTTGGTGGGGCCGAGTGTGTGTTGGTGGGGCCGAGTGTGTTGGTGGGGCCGGGTGTGTTGGTGGGGCCGAGTGCGTTGGTGGGGCCGAGTGGGTTGGTGGGGCCGAGTGCGTTGGTGGGGCCGAGTGTGTTGGTGGGGCCGAGTGTGTTTGTGGGGCCGAGTGTGTTGGTGGGGCGGAGTGTGTTGGTGGGGCCGGGTGTGTTGGTGGGGCCGAGTGTGTTGGTGGGGCCGAGTGTGTTGGTGGGGCCGAGTGTGTGTTGGTGGGGCCGAGTGTGTTGGTGGGGCCGAGTGTGTTGGTGGGGCCGAGTGTGTTGGTGGGGCGGAGTGTGTGTTGGTGGGGCCGAGTGTGTTGGTGGGGCCGAGTGGGCCCAGTGCTGACGTGGTAGTGCCGCCGGTGCCGGTCCGATACCATCATGGTCTGAGTCTGGTGGACACGACAGCCAGCGCGACCGCTTCGTGTTGGAGCAGCGCACGGTCAGAGTCGATGGTACCGGCATAGGGCACACGGCACAGGGCACACGGCACACGACACACGGCACACGACACACGGCACACGGCACACGGCACAGGGCACACGGCACACGACACACGGCACACGGCACACGGCACACGACACACGGCACACGACACACGGCACAGGGCACACGGCACACGGCACACGGCACATGGCACACGGCACACGGCACACGGAACACGGCACACGGCACACGGCACACGGCACACGGCACACGGCACACGGCACACGGCACACGGCACACGGCACACGGCACACGGCACACGGCACACGGCACACGGCACACGGCACACGGCACACGGCACACGGCACACGGCACACGGCACACAGCGCACGGCACGGCACACGGCACACGGCACACGGCACAAGGTACACGGCACACGGCACACGGCACACGGCACACGGCACACGGAACACGGCACACGGCACACAGCGCATGACATACGGCACACGGATTCAGGCATAAGGCACTCGGATACAAGCACACGGCAAACAGATGTGAGCACAAGGCGCGCGAATACCGGACGGTATACAGAGCCCCACCGGACGGTATACAGAGCCCCACCGGACGGTATACAGAGCCCCACCGGACGGTATACAGAGCCCCACCGGACGGTATACAGAGCCCCACCGGACGGTATACAGAGCCCCACCGGACGGTATACAGAGCCCCACCGGACGGTATACAGAGCCCCACTGGAGGGTATCATGGCGGGGGTAGAGGTGCACGGTACTGTACGTGTCAGCTGCTGTGATCCACCGTCGGCGTGGTTGCACTGGACGGTATCACGTGCGGTGATGGTGTGATCATGTGACGATGTGATGATGTGAGAGGGTCAGAGGCTCTCACCAGGTCCCTTCCCCCTCGCCTTGGCTACGCCACTATTATGTGATGGATGCTGGCCACGTCCTCCGACGGCTGGACGCCGGCCGACGCCACTCCACCGGCCAGCGACCAGCACCGACACCAGCACCGACACCAGCACCGACACCAGCACCGACACCAGCACCGACACCAGCGCCGACACCAGCACCGACACCAGCACCGACACCAGCACCGACACCAGCACCGACACCAGCACCGACACCAGCACCGACACCAGCACCGACACCAGCACTGACACCAGCACCGACAGCTAAAATGCCGATCACCAGATCATTGCACATTTCGGTACGCGTCAAAATTGGTCTTGGTAACAACACAATGTTCCTCGGTCGTTGTTTTTGCATTGGCTCACGTGCCCGGGAAACTGGCCGGTGGGGTGTCTCAGTGACTTGTGCCCCGGTGGCTTCGTTTTCGACGGCTCCTTATCTATGCTGTCGCGTGAATGCAATGCGGTCCATTTGGTACCGCCGATGACCACTATTGGGTGAGGGATTGGCATCGTGTACAGGTGACAGCTCAAAATGAAGGCCACAGCCCAGTGTGTTGTGTCTGGAAGTGATTGACGGTTAGGTGGTGTCATGCTAGATATTTCCAACACTCAACGGCGGAATTCGCGTGACATTTGAACGACGGTTGGGTGATATTTTTGTTGCCATGCAGACAACATTCAGCTGGATGCTATTGTAGGTGTGACTGTCAGGACCAAAAATATAAATAAAATCCTGTAGAACTTTTATTCCTGAAAGAAATATTTTCCACCTCGCATGAAATCATCCATGTATATACTCATAGAACGTACTGAGGAATTGATTATCGCAACCTACATGCGTGTGTCTGATGATGATCATGCATCGCAGTATCTGCTCCACGACTGTAAACATAGCTCCACTCCGGATACATCCATGGCTCGATCCACAACCGACCCCACGGCCATGCCCAAGGCTGCACCCAGCCTGTAGTCAGGCTGCAGGCTGCACTTCAGGTCAGATCTAGTAGCGAACCCTCGGTCAGTTCAGCCTTCCAGGGCCTGACCTGGCCGCCAGTGAGACGTATGGCCGGACTCATAGCACCACTGCCGCGGTGGCTGAGCGTGCGAAACTGCAGTCGTGACTGACACCTCCCGAGTCCCTATTTCGGCGCTGTTTATCTGGGGGTAGCCAAGGGCGGCGCCGCTCCAGACGCCGCTCGGCAGACTCCCTCCCCCTCCCCCCCCAGCCACCATGTATGTCTGGCGACTGTGTCTGGGAGACTCAGCGGTACAGCAGCATCGTCAGACAGCTGCCAACGGTATGGCAGTGCCGTCAGACATCGACACCCCGACACTCCTCCCGACACATGCGGGCCACGATGCCTCCGTTCCACCCCCCCCCCTACACACACACATACAGGCAGGCCAGGTCTTCACCTTTCCGTCTCCTGGTACCCATCCCCACACAGGCACGTGATGACGTCACTGTGGCAGCGCGGCGGTATATGGCAGCGCGGCGGTAAGTCCCCGCCACAATCTTGCCATGCATGTCACTCAGACGTCTGTCGACACCCTATGCTGAAATCCGGTGTTCTTTCCGGAAGCGAAGTGAAGAATGGCATCATCCGCAAGACATGGCTCCACCACAGCACCCACCCTTACCGGAATACACTAGTTGAGTCATGTAGTCAATAAGAAGATGTACAAGAAGATGTTGGGATTTGGGAATGGCTTTCTGCTTAGTTATTGCTGCTTTCTGTCGTAACATGCGACTACATTTATTGCATTGTGTTTATTAGATGTTGTGCTTCGAGTAATTATGCCAGTAGCCGTAGAGCTTGCTATTTATCGGGACATGCCTCTGAAATCTGAAGAAGCCGAAGAAAGGACCGTTTGGGGATCATTGAGCACAGGATGCGGCTGTTTATAATTCCTTAGATTCGGTGAGATCACACAATCAGTCTCGATTTATCTTTCTTTGATACACGGTGAGATCAGCAGACTCAACCTCGATCTCGATACGATTATTTATCGTTCCCTGAGATACGGTGAGATTAACAGACTTAGCGTCTCTCAAAAGGTTGTGGAGTTCAAATAGTTTCGAACTAGATATGATCTAGTGCACTTTCTTTGTCACAATAGTCAAATATAAAATACAAAAAGCACAACGAATAGAGCCTGTGATTATTTGAAATCCGTACGAAATGAAAAACGGCGTGGAGTTGGGGCATGCACTGGAATGAAAACAAGCTTTGAAGCTCTGCACTGTATATTTCGAACCTTTAGTGCAGCTAAAGCGTCCTTGAGGCCGGCTAGGCAAGCGCGCCCAGGAAATACCATCATCGTTGTTCGCGGTACCTTTGGATGCGGAGATCTGATAGTCTCTGCATCCGCAATATTGGCCGGTGCTCGTACTTCGTCTGCCAGTTGCACTTGGACACCGCGTGCTTCAGAATACCTCACATGTCCTGAACCGGTCGAATCTGCGAAGAGTTGGTTGGGTGGTTTGAATTTCTCAAGTAGTTTATTTTCAACTCCTTGAAAATGTTGATGGTTTTAACGGGGTAGTGAGCCGTGGCCAGATCGGACCACAGAGCATGACCTACATTTGGATGCATGGAAGCCAACGACGAGGCTATGGTGGCCCTGACATACCTTTCTTGGTAAAACGTGCTATTAAGCGTCATTATGCTCCTGCAGAACACTGACTTAGTTTTCCCACGGAGGCTTCACAGCCCAGGCCATGACCTCCCACCGGAGCATCTATCTGAGTCTTATCCTCATGTCATCTGGAACATCGCCTCCAAGCCAGGTGTTCCAGTTACCCGACAGTTTGCTTCCAGTAAATAGGTTTTTTCGTCCATTACAGCCTCACGTTCACCTCCAGCCAACGAGGTTCCACGGGAAAGATGGTGGATCACGGTTTTTTAACACTTATTTCGCTTGTCACCTGAGGTGCGCTTTGTCCATTCATGTGCTTCAGAGCAGCTCATTTTAGAACTTTTGAGACGAGAGTCTCGCTACACTCGAAGCTTCTCAGAAGGATCTGCTGGGACACGCCCACCACGTGCTTCACCTTCACCACTATCAGTATCCTCTTTCGTGCTTCCGGCATTTTGACGGCAGGTATTTAGCACCTCTCCCTTCTTCCACATGCTACTTCGTGGATCATAAGCAGTACTTATTGGACCTCCCATTAGCATGACTTTACCTCATCCGCATATTATTATATCAAATTAGCAATCAGTTCGAAGGCATGCTGATGAGAGAGCGTGGCCAATTTGCGCAATGGGATCCAGTATGCAAGCCCAAGCACAATCAAAATAGGCAAGTACGTACTATCCATTATATATACTCATATACTACATCTGACAAAACATCGGATGTTCTTTCCTATCACGGTTCCGCCCTTCAATATATCCGTTACAAAAACCCCCAGATTGCAAGTAATTACCTGCTGTGTAGCTGGAATAGACCATGGAAGGATGGTCCGAACTCCCTGCAACAATTTGATCTGATTTTGTAATACTGTACGAGTTTCACTAATTCAGTGACAGCACACGAACGTGTGCCGAACTGTCCATGTGTCTGCAGAACGAGCAGCACTCACATTCCAACTGATCATGAACATTCACAAAGCATGTGGCTCTGAGGTCTGAGGGCGGTACTCAGCGTTTTGGCCACGGCGATCACAGGGTGAACTCCAACCCATGCTCACACCCGCGGAGCGTCATTCATTTTCCAACTGAGCGTGTTTCATTGGCTGAAGATACGCGACGACAGGTGATAAGTCGCACGGTGATGACACCAGCAGATGTTGTGTTGGAGGGAACGTGTTAGCCAAACGAATCCACGTGCTGACACTATCGACGATGAGTTATAGTTTTGCCGTGGAGACTCATCGGTGTGGTGACGACTGAAGAAATTAATAATGCAAAATACGAACACTTATTGATGGCATTGGCCTGCTACCTGACATTTCAGACATTGCTCAGGTGGTAAGTAATGACCGGCAATTATTATTAACGCAGTGATCAGTGAAGTACGTAAGCGCAAATGCACGTAAGCGCAAAAGTACGTGAGCGAAATGTGCACATTTGCAAATGTACGTAAGCTGAAATGTATGCCTGTGCAAATATACGTTAGCGCAGATGTAGGAAAGCACAAAAGTACGCATGCAAAATATATTCATGGCAGATGTACGTAAGAGCAAATATTGCGCATGGCAAAGGTACGTAAGCAAATGTACGTCAGCGCAAATGTAAGTACGGCACATGTATCCAACCAAATGTACGTCAACTGAAAGATACGTATGCGTAAATGTACGTTCGTTTGCTTCTGCGTACATTTACGATTACGTATACTTGCGTTTGCATATTCTTACGTTTACGTACATTTGCTATTACGCGCTTTTACGTTTACGTACATCTGCGCGTATGCATATTTCAGCTTACGTACATTTGCGCATGCGTACATTTGCACACACGTACGTTAGTGCTTACGTGCATTTGCGCTTACGTACATCTGTACATGCGTCCATTTATGCAGACGTACATCTGGGCATAATATTTTTAGCATATGTGAATTTGCGCTCATGTACAATTGTTTCACGTACATCTGCGCTTACGTAAAATCGCCATACGTACATCTGCGCTTACGCACATTTGCTTTACGTACATTTAAGTACGTACACCTGCCATACGCACACTTGCTTTGCGTACATTTGTCCGGTTACCGTTTGGCAGCTGTCGTATACGGTTAACAGCTGCCGTGTGAAGCTGCATGGTCAGCAGCTGCCGTGTGAGGAATGTGCGGCCAGCAGCTGTTGTTGTTGTGTAGTCAGCAGCTGCTGTTGCTGATCGCACAGGGAGGCTGTCGATGTGGGACCACCCAAATGGCATTGTTGCTAGTCATTGTCCAATACTGCGGTGCGTATTTTGGCTAGTCAATCCTGAACACCATCAGATACCAGGCAGCTTGAGGACTATGCAAATGGCGCAGTAATGGCTTCGCGCATCAAACCTGGCCCCTGCAAACCGTCTGCCCGGCACGTCAGCCTCCCACAGTCCCACCGTACGACAGCCTCCCACAGTCCCACTATATGGCAGCCTCCACAGTCCCACTGCCTTCCACAGTCCCACTGCCTTCCACAGTCCCACTGCCTTCCACAGTCCCACTATACGGCAGCTTCCACAGTCCCACTGCACGGCAGCTTCCCACTTCCATTGTACAGCAGCCTCCCACAGTCCCACTGCACAGCAGTCTCCATTCCCACAGTTCAACATCTGACTTCCACACAGCCTTGCATCTGATACTGGACTACGCTCCCTCCCTCTCCCCAACCTCGTCCCACACAGCCCTGCATCTGATACTGGACTACGCTCCCTCCCTCTCCCCTACCTCGTCCCGCAGTTCGGCCGTGCGCACTGTGCAAAGTCTGACCGCCAGCGAGCCGAGGCTTGGCAGCAGCCGTGCTCAGCGACGCTCCGCTCAGTGATGCATGTCCCAGCGTCCACAGCCGCCGGCCAGCTCATGACCTGCATGAAGCACGACCACGTGGGTGCCACGTGTCCTGACACCACCACCATGAAGCACTACCACGTGGGTACCACGTGTCCTGACACCGCAGCCATGGTCCCGCCCACCGACTGGTGCGTCACAGACCTTCCGGCGGGGCGAGATAGAGATCTGACAAGGCGAGAGGTGCCACCACAGACCATGCGACAAGGTGAGAGGTGCCACAGACCTTCTGACAGGACGAAGGGCGCTACAGACCCGACAAGGCGGAAGGTGCCACAGACCCGACAAGGCGGGAGGTGCCACAGACCCGACAAGGCGAGAGGTGCCACAGACCCGACAAGGCGGGAGGTGCCACAGACCCGACAAGGCGGGAGGTGCCACAGACCCGACAAGGCGAGAGGCGCCACAGACCCGACAAGGCGGGAGGTGCCACAGACCCGACAAGGCAAGAGGTGTCACAGACCCGACAAGGCGGGAGGCGCCACAGACCCGACAAGGCGGGAGGTCCCACAGACCCGACAAGGCGGGAGGTCCCACAGACCCGACAAGGCGGGAGGTCCCACAGACCCGACAAGGCAAGAGGTGCCACAGACCCGACAAGGCGAGAGGCGCCACAGACCCGACAAGGCGGGAGGTGCCACAGACCCGACAAGGCGGGAGGTGCCACAGACCCGACAAGGCGGGAGGTGCCACAGACCCGACAAGGCGAGAGGCGCCACAGACCCGACAAGGCGGAAGGTGCCACAGACCCGACAAGGCGGGAGGTGCCACAGACCCGACAAGGCGGGAGGTGCCACAGACCCGACAAGGCGGGAGGCGCCACAGACCCGACAAGGCGGGAGGTCCCACAGACCCGACAAGGCGGGAGGCGCCACAGACCCGACAAGGCGGAAGGTGCCACAGACCCGACAAGGCGAGAGGCGCCACAGAACCGACAAGGCGGGAGGTCCCACAGACCCGACAAGGCGGGAGGTGCCACAGACCCGACAAGGCGGGAGGTGCCACAGACCCGACAAGGCGGGAGGTGCCACAGACCCGACAAGGCGAGAGGTGTCACAGACCCGACAAGGCGGGAGGTGCCACAGACCCGACAAGGCGGAAGGTGCCACAGACCCGACAAGGCGGGAGGTGCCACAGACCCGACAAGGCAAGAGGTGTCACAGACCCGACAAGGCGGGAGGTCCCACAGACCCGACAAGGCGAGAGGCGCCACAGACCCGACAAGGCGGGAGGTGCCACAGACCCGACAAGGCGGGAGGTGCCACAGACCCGACAAGGCGGGAGGTGCCACAGACCCGACAAGGCGGGAGGTGCCACAGACCCGACAAGGCGGGAGGTGCCACAGACCCGACAAGGCGGGAGGTGCCACAGACCCGACAAGGCGGGAGGTGCCACAGACCCGACAAGGCGGGAGGTGCCACAGACCCGACAAGGCGAGAGGCGCCACAGACCCGACAAGGCGGAAGGTGCCACAGACCCGACAAGGCGGGAGGTGCCACAGACCCGACAAGGCGAGAGGCGCCACAGACCCGACAAGGCGGGAGGTGCCACAGACCCGACAAGGCGGGAGGTCCCACAGACCCGACAAGGCGGGAGGTGCCACAGACCCGACAAGGCGGAAGGTGCCACAGACCCGACAAGGCGGGAGGTCCCACAGACCCGACAAGGCAAGAGGTGTCACAGACCCGACAAGGCGGAAGGTGCCAGAGACCCGACAAGGCGGGAGGCGCCACAGACCCGACAAGGCGGGAGGTCCCACAGACCCGACAAGGCGGGAGGTGCCACAGACCCGACAAGGCAAGAGGTGTCACAGACCCGACAAGGCGGGAGGTGCCGCAGACCCGACAAGGCAAGAGGTGTCACAGACCCGACAAGGCGGGAGGTGCCACAGACCCGACAAGGCGGGAGGTGCCACAGACCCGACAAGGCGGGAGGTGCCACAGACCCGACAAGGCGAGAGGTGCCACAGACCCGACAAGGCGGGAGGTGCCAGAGACCCGACAAGGCGGGAGGCGCCACAGACCCGACAAGGCGAGAGGTCCCACAGACCCGACAAGGCGGGAGGTGCCACAGACCCGACAAGGCGGGAGGTGCCACAGACCCGACAAGGCGAGAGGTGCCACAGACCCGACAAGGCGGGAGGTGCCAGAGACCCGACAAGGCGGGAGGCGCCACAGACCCGACAAGGCGAGAGGTCCCACAGACCCGACAAGGCGGGAGGCGCCACAGACCCGACAAGGCGGGAGGTCCCACAGACCCGACAAGGCGAGAGGTGCCACAGACCCGACAAGGCGAGAGGTCACACAGACCCGACAAGGCGGGAGGTGCCACAGACCCGACAAGGCGGGAAGTGCCACAGACCCGAAGCGCGAGAGACGCCGACGGCCCGAAGCACAGCTGTCGGCGGCGCGTCCCTGTCGGCTGGCGGACCGGCCCAGTGCCCAGTGTCCAGTGGCCAGTGCTGGCCGCCGGGCTATGTGAGCGATGCAGGTGGGAGTGGCTGCCGTCCTGTACACGTGTTGCGGTTGCTCGGGCCGGTCATGTTCGCCGCCAGTCGTCGGCCGGCCGGGCGTACATCGGCATCGGCGCGGCGGCCAAGATCAGCGGCCGTGGCGGCGGGCCTCGTCAAGTTCGGCGCCGCTCCCACTCGGTACCGGCTCGTCAGCGACCGCCGGCGAAGTGCTGCCGATGGACGCTCCAGTGGGCGCCGGCCAGCAACTGTCTGGATGGCTGGGTGGCGGTGCTGTTATCCGCTCCAGTGGGCGGCTGGGTGGCGGTGCTGTTACACGCTCACTTGGACGCTAATGCACCAGACGTCAACAATAACACTCGGAGTCAGCAGCATGCAGCATCAACCTACACCTGTCGATAGGTCTTCCGTATTCGATGGTTATAGGAGTATCAGGTGTCGAAAGCTTCCTATATTTGCGTGAACTGAAACTTATATAGATAGATAGATATATGTGAACATACATGTTAACTCAGCGTACTATGTTAATGCGCTGTTAATTACATAGTAAAATTATATGAAGCATTCCATTCCGTTGGTCATAACTACACCATTCAAGTGGTGTAATTGTAGTGGTACCGACGAAATGGAAGCTGGTTGAAGCCATTAGTACAGCGGCGGCAGGTAGCTGCGGGGTGGAGTGAGGGAGGTAGTGACGGGTGTGCACTCTCCTCCCTCCCCCTCCAGACCAGACCCGCTGGGCGATGTCGCACCGCGTCGAAGTTGCAGACGTTGCAGCGGTCACGGTGGCGTGAGGCGACCGCCGCTGAGAGGTTCGACTCGCAGCGAGACCGCCAGAGTGCTAGCCAGTTGCACCTGCCTGCCACAACAACAATGTCAGCTGTTGCCATGGCACCGGCCGAGCAGCCGAGTAGCCTCGGCTCCCGAGGCACAACTCGAGTCACCCGCCGACCTCAATCGCGCCCCTGTGCTAGTATGTTTCTGTTATGCTATCTCAGCCTAGGCAGACGTTGATCAAGGATGTAATCTGCTTGTGACGCCGGCAAGTTTGTCTAATCGACGACTTATTGCAACAGTTATCATGTGGCGGTTGAATATAACTCAATTTATACCGGGCAGAGTGTCAGGATCACGTCGCGATTGAGTAGGGTCGTGGCCTGATAAGATGCCAGTCCAACGTCTCCCTCCACTCCTCATCTAGTTCATACAACCCGTTCTGTGCTGCTACCGGGCCGATCATGGGTGTATTGCAACATCTGTCTGGCGTCGTACACTGGCCGGCCGTTATCAGCTGACGGACACGGCTGGCGGCGCGGTGTGCACCAGGCGCTGCAGGCCCTGCGCGGCGGCTCTCCGCCGCGCGAGAGGCACCGCACCGCTGACGGTGTCGGCCGCCTTCAGTCGGGAGAGTCGCGCCGAGATCAGCAGTTTCGCCGCAAGCCCCGACACCACGCGGTAGGGGCTACGATTCTGGGCAGACTGGGACGGCCGGGAACACGCACAGGTCGGGTCAGGTCGAGACAGCTGTGAAGGATGCAGATCTATCTGCCCGGACAACGAGGAGCGACCAGCTCCTACCTACCGGAAGCTGACTGTCCCCAGCAGGCGGAGACGGACAGGTGGACACACCACACACATTTGCAGCACGCGGTCGAGAGCGCTGGTGACAGAGACAAGTCTCGCGCCGGGCTTTAACGGCCGGGTCACGAGCTGGCCGGTGGGCCAGACGAGATGAATGGAACACTTGACGTCGTGACTGGCCGACTGTTGGCCGGCCCCCACCACGTGACCACGCCACACTGTCGGCGGCTGCCACTCGCCTGCCTCCTCTCAGCCGCGGCAGGCTGGCCAACGGCAGCGACACGCATTCACAAACAGCGTGAACTAGCAAGACTGAAACGTGATATTCAGTTCCTGGGCAGAACAGACCGCTAGAGATTTCTCGATATTTAGAGAGATTCGGATGCGTTTTCGATGCTGCTTCCAATCAAGTATTGATGATGATGCTCTTCGCGGCGAACATACATTTTGGCATCGCCATATAACTGGCTTTGTTGACCGCCTCGATGGCGTGGTTAGTCGATGTGTCTTTGTGGCAGGCCCTGGGTTCAAGTCTGACCTCGGGTTAGCTTTTCCTCCTCGGAGTTCTACTCAAGTGATGGCAGCAGCCGTCCTTCAAACCGATGTTTCTGTCCGGTGGAACGTCCCGGGGGCGCGACCCCGCCTCGTGTCACCGGAACGGTCCTCTGTTTACTGGCCACGACCATGGTGACCCGGCCGTTGTGAAGTGGTGACCTAGTGACCGTGGTGACCCGGTCGTCGTGAAGTGGTGACCCGGTAACCGTGGTGACCCGGTCGTTGTGAAGTGGTGACCCTGCCTTGGTGAAGTGGTGACCCGGTGACCGTGGTGACCCGGCCGTGGTGAAGTTGTGACCCAGTGACCACGGTGACCCCGCCGTGGTAAAGTTGTGACCCAGTGACCATGGTGACCCCGCTGTGGTAAAGTGGTGACCTGGTGACCGTGGTGACCCAGCCGTGGTGAAGTTGTGGCCCAGTGATCGTGGTGACCCGGCCGTGGTGAAGTTGTGACCCAGTGACCGTGGTGACATAGCTTGGTGAAGTTGTGACCCAGTGACCGTGGAGACCCAGCCGTGTTGAAGTTGTGACCCAGTGACCATGGTGACCCGGTCTTGGAGAAGTGATGACCCGCACTGAGACCGGTCGAAGCTGGCCAGCATGGATTACTCAGGACAACAGACTGGCGGGACAGGTTTGTGATGACCACGTGGGCACAGCCAGGCTGGACATTAGCAGAAGGGCGAGGCTGACTGGCGGCAGGCCTGGATCAGGATAATCATGCTGAGGATTACAGGGGTGCGGTTGGCCAAGTTTGGGACGACTAGCTGGTGGAAAGCCGGGACAAAGTGGCAGCGGAGCGGGGCAGATGTAATCAGGCAGATGATGACCTGGAAGTAGAAAATCCGAGCGGGACACTACTGGTACATGAAGAATGCCAAGGTTAACCACAATGTATATTGACAAGCATACAAAATGTCGCATCACATAAATATGTTGTACCACCAACCTACCGGTCCGCACAGTCGAAGCAAAGCAAAGGCTCCGTGACCATGAATGATCAATTGGTCACGACGAAATGGCTCGAGTACTCCCGACCTGTTTCTTCCATAAGCTTCGTGTTACATAAGTGGAACCCAGCTATCAGTGCCATCCAGTAGCTTGTCTGAGTGCGTCCCCCTGGCGGTATGGTGGGCGGTAGCATCGATCTGGGCTCTCAGCCGGATCTGTTCACCTGCCGTCATGATGCTCAGTCACTCCGCTGTATTTAACCACTGGCAAGTTCTTCGACTTTTCTCAACACCTTCGATGTCACGCCACTGGACCTGGTCGGGGTCAGTTGTACGACAGTCCAACTGCTTTGGACGGTCATTACTGGGTTTCCCTACGATGTAGTTCAGAGGTGTTTTGAAGGCCATGGAAGCATCTTTCTCCTTGTTCTTGTGACCCGGAATTTTCTCCTCGACTCATGACATATTGAAGCATGAAATTTATTGGACAATTCAGGCTGAAATTATTTAATTTACCTTTCGCCACGTGTGGAGGTCAGAATATTACTTCATGGCTCAGCACATGCGACTTAGTGTGCACTTGTACTTCCACCATGTCCTGAAACCAGTGCAGGCATGCTGTGCATTTATATATAGTTAATATAGCAGTATATATATGCATATATATATAGATATATATGTATATATATATATATATATATATATATATATATATATATATATATATATATATATATATATATATATATATATATATATATATATATATATATATATATATATATATATATACATACAAGTAAGCTGAGCATAGCTTTCCGTCTTGGGTAGAACTCAACTCCCATGCTGCAATACCGGTTGCCCGGTGAAGTACCTCGAGGATTCCTGTGGCTTCCGGCGGAATGTACCATCTCTCGGTAATCGAAATGCTATGATTGTCGTGTAGGTACTAGCTGTCCTATGCACAACAGGTAGGATATAGCCGCGATTATGGCGTTCATTGGCACGAATTCTCGTGACTGTCTTACGCAAATTTTGTCTTTGCTTGGCACCAAAATGTTGTCTGAAATCAGAAACCGTATCGAACACGTGGCTGGAATCATTCGACTGCATTTCCATCGTATTTACTTGCAGATTGTTCTTGGAAATTATAAGAATCTTGCTTGGCTGGTGAAGTCGCATCATGCAAGTGAACTATACTTCACCTGGCATTTCTCGGACCGTGCAGTGAACTACACTTCACCTGGCACTTCTGGGACAGTGCAGTGAACTACACTCCACTGGCACTGCTCGGACCGTGCAGTGAACTACACTCCGCTGGCACTGGTCGGGCCATGCAGTGAACTACACTCCACTGGCACTGCTCGGACAGTGCAGTGGACTACACTCCATCTGACACTGCTCGTGCCGTGTGGTGAGCAGGCTTCCTGGTGGCGCCCCTTCTCGGAAGCTCCGCTCAGCATCTTCACCTCCGTCACGCCGCAGTTGCTGGCGCATCATCTCACCGGCGGTGGCTCGTGCTCACGACTCGTCCACACGCGGCCGACCCGCACCATCCCGGCCCAGCTCGGCACCGCACCGCGCAAAAACGTGTCCAAAAAGCGCGCGCTGCAGCCGCCCGGGTGCCATCGATGGACGACACTGGATCAGTGGCCGGGCCGCGCGGCCGCCGCCGTCGCTGAAAGCTTGCGTGTTTATCGGCCTGTCGGCGCACCATTATGTCGATCGAGCCGCGTGTCCGGCCTTTTTGCCTGATTGAAGATAATGCCTGTCAGAGCGGTGAGCCCCGATGACACCCGATAGCGTCCGTGTGGCGCTGTCATCCAAACAGGACGGATCGGGCGCGACAGCCAAGGTGCGCCACGCGCTCTGCTCCCAGGACCGGCACCGTGCAGTGTCAGTACTGGACAACTGTACCGCCGGTACTGTACCACCGTGCAGTGTCAGTACTGGACAACTGTACCGCCGGTACTGTACCACCGTGCAGTGTCAGTACTGGACAACTGTACCGCCGGTACTGTACCACCGTGCAGTGTCAGTACTGGACAACTGTACCGCCGGTACTGTACCACCGTGCAGTGCCAGTACTGGACAACTGTACCGCCGGTACTGTACCACCGTGCTGTCAGCGCTGCACCACTGTACCGCCGGTGCTGTACCACCGTACAGTGCCAGTACTGAACAACTGTACCACCGGTACTGTACCACAGTGCCGCCTGTATTGTACACCTGTACCGCCGGTACTGTACCACTGGACCGCCAGTACTGTACCACAGTGCCGCCTTTGTTGTACACCTGTACCGTCAGTACTGTGCAACTGTACAGTCGGTACTGTACCACAGTACCGCCTGTATTGTACTACTGTACCGCCGGTACTTTACAACTGCACCGTCGGTACTGCACCACTGTACCGTCGGTACTGTATCACTGTACCGTCGGCACTGCATCACTTTACCACTGTACCGTCGGTACTGTACCACTGTACCGCCGGTACTGTACCACAGTGCCGCCTTTGTTGTACACCTGTACCATCAGTTCTGTGCAACTGTACCGTCGGTACTGTACCACAGTACCGCCTGTATTGTACAACTGTACCGCCGGTACTTTACAACTACACCGTCGGTACTGCACCACTGTACCGTCGGTACTGCACCACTTTACCACTGTACCGTCGGTACTGCACCACTGTACCGCCGGTACTGTACCATTGTACCGCAGGGACTGTACCACTGTACCGCCGGTACTGTACCATTGTACCGCAGGGACTGTATCACTGTACCGCCGGTACTGTACCATTGTACCGCCGGTACTTTACCATTGTACCGTCGGTACTCTACCACTGTATCGCTGGTACTGTACCACTGTACCGCCGGTACTGTTCCACCGTATCGCCGGTGCTGTACCAATTTACCGCCGGTACTGTAGTACGGCGGCTTGTCACCGGCTGATGGTCAGCCGACGGCCGCATTAGCTCTGTCGATGTCTCACCTGACACCCACCTAGCGAGCTCCACGTGGCGCAATAATGTACCCGGAACTTCACCCTTCCGGCGACACCGGGTGTCAGCCTGCGGCAGCCGGCGTCAGCCTCCAACAGCCGGCGTCAGCTTCCAACAGCCGGTGTCAGCCTCCAACAGCCGTCGGGTCTGGTCACAGGCGTCGGGCCTGGTCACAGGCATCGGGCCTGGTCACATGCGTCGGGCCTGGTCACAGGCGTCGGGTCTGGTCACAGGCGTCGGGCCTGGTCACAGGAATCGGGCCTGGTCACAGGCATCGGGCCTGGTCACAGCGTCGGCCTGGTACAGGGTGGTCTGTACGGGCGTCGGGCCTGGTCACAGGCGTCGGGCCTGGTCACAGGCGTCGGGCCTGGTCACAGGCGTCGGGTCTGGTCACAGGCGTCGGGCCTGGTCACAGGAATCGGGCCTGGTCACAGGCATCGGGCCTGGTCACAGGCGTCGGGCCTGGTCACAGGCGTCGGGTCTGGTCACGGGCGTCGGGCCTGGTCACAGGCGTCGGGCCTGGTCACAGGCGTCGGGTCTGGTCACAGGCGTCGGGTCTGGTCACAGGCATCGGGCCTGGTCACAGGCATCGGGCCTGGCCACAGGCGTCGGGCCTGGTCACGAGCGTCGGGCCTGGTCACAGGCGTCGGGCCTGGTCACAGGCGTCGGGCCTGGTCACAGGCGTCGGCCCTGGTCACAGACGTCGGGTCCGGTCACAGGCGTCGGGCCTGGTCACGAGCGTCGGGCCTGGTCACAGGCGTCGGGCCTGGTCACAGGCGTCGGGCCTGGTCACAGGCGTCGGGCCTGGTCACAGGCGTCGGGCCTGGTCACAGGCGTCGGGTCTGGTCACAGGCATTGGGCCTGGTAACAGGCATCGGGCCTGGTCACAGGCATCGAGCCTGGTCACAGGCATCGGGCCTGGTAACAGGCATCGGGCCTGGTCACAGGCATCGGGCCTGGTCACAGGCATCGGGCCTGGTCACAGGCATCGGGCCTGGTCACAGGCATCGGGCCTGGTCACAGGCATCGGGCCTGGTCACAGGCATCGGGCCTGGTCACAGGCATCGTGCCTGGTCACGAGCGTCGGGCCTGGTCACAGGCATCGGGCCTGGTCACAGGCATCGGGCCTGGTCACAGGCATCGGGCCTGGTCACGGGCGTCGGGCCTGGTCACAGGCATCGGGCCTGGTCACAGGCGTCGGGCCTGGTCACAGGCATCGGGCCTGGTCACAGGCGTCGGGCCTGGTCACGGGCGTCGGGCCTGGTCACGGGCGTCGGGTCTGGCCACAGGCATCGGGCCTGGTCACAGGCGTCGGGCCTGGTCACAGGCGTCGGGCCTGGTCACAGGATGCCTGGTCACGGGCGTCGGGCCTGGTCACAGGCGTCGGGCCTGGTCACAGGCGTCGGGCCTGGTCACGGGCGTCGGGCCTGGTCACAGGCATCGGGCCTGGTCACAGGCGTCGGGCCTGGTCACAGGCGTCGGGCCTGGTCACAGGCGTCGGGCCTGGTCACGGGCGTCGGGCCTGGTCACAGGCATTGGGCCTGGTCACGAGCGTCGGATCATTAATATTCCATCTTCATTGCATATATTATCTCCTGGTTGGAGGATGACTTGTGGTTTGCACATAAAATGTACATTTGGGTCGGTGCAAAGTGGTTTGGCGGCAGCTCTTATCGTCCGCCACTATTCCTCACGTATCGAACTCGAAGCTTAACTGGCCACCCACCTGGCGAGGAGGCGAGGTGGTGATGATCTGATTACACCACCCCTTCCAGCCCCGTCCCAACCCTCCCCCGAACATGTACGTCGTTGTTTTGTGATGTATCGCTTAAACCGGACAATCGGTGATTAGAAATAACTCGCTTGTGTTTTGGCCGCAACACGATGTTGCCGACACCGATGCAATGTAGTTGTCGGAGAGACGATCCTACAGTTTAATTAAGAAGAGTCAGGTCGTGTGGATGGTCGACCGGCCTACTAACAAGCTGCTGTCCCCACGTGCGACCAGCACCTGTACCGGCAGCTCGCCAGCGACACCAGTCTGGCTGGCTCCACCACATCCGCCGTCACACTGTCCTATCCAGTGTCAGTGTTATGTACAGTGTCGCAGTGTTATGTACAGTGTCGCAGTGTGACACATGGAGTAGCACTGGCATACATATAGATACACTGACACTTATACCGTCGCCGTGTCGTATCCAGTGTCACAGTGTTTTTCCTTTTTTTTCACGTGAATGGGTTTTTTCTACTGGGCTTTCGGTTCTTAATTTTGGCATAACTACTTCATACTGTCCCCACGTCCTCTCGTCTACGGGCAAAGGTTCATGTTGACACCTCTTCTCTCGTCCACGGGCAGAGGCTCATGTTGTCACCCCTCCCCTCGTCCACGAGCAGAGGTTCATGCTGTCACCCCTCCTCTCGTCCACGACCAGAGGTTCATGTTGTCACCCCTCCTCTCGTCCACGACCAGAGGTTCATGTTGTCACCCCTCCCCTCGTACACGGGAAGGGTTCATGTTGTTTCCCCGGCACCGGTGGAGGGTGTTGTCGTCTTGTCACCGACAGGGGTCCATATTGGACACTATGGACCCCTGTCGGCACGGACAGGGGTCAATACTGTCGTCTGGTCACGGGAAGGGGTCCATATCGTCGTCTATGCACGAGCAGTCCATACCGTCGTTTCTGCACGAACAGTGGTTCATAGTGTCGTCTGGTCACGGGCAGTGGTTCATACTGTCGTCTCGGCACGGGCAGGGGTTCATACTGTCGTCTCGGCACGGGCAGGGGTCCATACTGTCGTCTCGGCACGGGCAGGGGTCCATACTGTCGTCTCGGCACGGGCAGGGGTCCATACTGTCGTCTCGGCACGGGCAGGGGTCCATACTGTCGTCTCGGCACGGGCAGGGGTTCATACTGTCGTCTCGGCACGGGCAGGGGTTCATACTGTCGTCTCGGCACAGGGCAGGGGTTCATACTGTCGTCTCGGCACAGGGCAGGGGTTCATATTCAGGCTGTCACTATCCGTTGCAAGCGACCACCCCAGAGGCCTGTTTTTACAGTAACGCACATTTTTGTATGGCTACTCAATCGAGCTAATTAGATGGAGATGCGGGTCCATAAGAGGGGGCGCACGTGCTGGTGGTGTCCGTTTTGTGCCGGCTGCCGTGTCAGTTTTTGTCAGCGTGACGCTCATACAGAGGTGTCGGCCGACGCTAATGCCATTGGCCGCGGACCCAGGAGCTCGGTTGGCACACACAAACCGGCTGAATGCTGCTCGCCTGGCCACGCCGCCACCGTCACCCGACTCTATACCCCGGCGTCACGCCCGTCACGCGGTGGTGGCAGCCGTGGTCAGGGCCGGCCGGTCTGCTGAATCGGCCCCCACTCGTACAGCCTGCCACGGCCGGTGCAGTTTCTCTGAACAGTCACAGGAACCACGGATGTTTGGTGCTGTTTTGTGGCCCGGCATTGGCCAGAAATGACAGCACCCCAGCTATGTGTCTCATCTCATTAGAGGCCATGTTAGTGCACTCAGCGGACGTCTATTCTGCGCACACGCTGTCCCAATAGGCTCCGCCAGTCGACATTAACACTGGTCCGGTGAAGTTCACCAGCTGCTCCACAGCTCCGTCCATTAGCTGCTCAATGCCTTTGTCCACCAGCCGCTTCACACCTCTATCCACCAGCCACTACACCCCTGCCCACTAGTCGCTGCACACCTCTGTCCACCAGTCGCTACACCTGTGTCCACCAGCCGCTACACCTCTGCCCACCAGCCGCTACACCTCTGCCCACCAGTCGCTACACACTGCTGTCCACCAGTCGCTACACATCTACACACCAGTCGCTACACCTTTGCCCACCAGTCGCTACACACTTCTGCCCACTAGTCGCTTCACCTCTGCACACCAGCCACTACACCTCTGCCCACCAGCCCACCTCTGTCCACCAGTCGCTACACATCTCTGCCAACCAGTCGCTACACATCTCTGTCCACCAGCCGCTACACCTCTGCCCACCAGCCCACCTCTGTCCACCAGTCGCTACACACCTCTGTCAACCAGTCGCTACACACCTTTGTCAGCCAGCCGCTACACCTCTGCCCACCAGCCGCTACACCTCTGCCCACCAGCCGCTACACCTCTGCCCACCAGTCGCTACACATCTACACACCAGTCGCTACACATCTCTGTCCACCAGCCGCTACACCTCTGCCCACCAGCCGCTACACCTCTGCCCACCAGTCGCTACACACTGCTGTCCACCAGCCGCTACACCTCTCTGTCCACCAGCCGCTACACCTCTGCCCACCAGTCGCTACACATCTCTGTCCACCAGCCGCTACACCTCTGCCCACCAGTCGCTACACATATCTGTCCACTAGCCGATACACCTCTGCCCACCAGTCGCTACACCTCTGCCCACCAGCCGCTACACCTCTGCCCACCAGTCGCTACACATCTACACACCAGTCGCTACACACCTTTGTTAGCCGCCGCTACACCTCTGCCCACCAGCCGCTACACCTCTGCCCACCAGTCGCTACACATCTCTGTCCACCAGCCGCTCATTCTGCCCACCAGCCGCTACACCTCTGCCCACCAGTCGCTACACATCTACACACCAGTCGCTACACACCTCTGCCCACCAGTCGCTACACATCTACACACCAGTCGCTACACACCTCTGTCAGCCAGCCGCTGCACAGCCTTGCACCTCCGTTCCTCAAAGCTACCCCACGTGTGCATCTGCCACTCGACAAATTCAAAAATGCATTTTTATCGCTGTTTGTTTGGATTTTGAGCAATATTTGGAGAAGTACGAATTGAAGTGCTGAGGGACGTGGAATCACGTAGGAAATATTTGTATGAAATCTATTATCTTCTATGTGTGGATGATACCAGTTTCAAACACCATCCATTGTTTGGCTTCACAAGCGAAGGCGAAGAAAGGGCAGGAACTGAAACGTTCGACAGGAATGCTACATTACAATCATCAATCGTTTTGTCATATTTTTGGAACATGCTTGCAAATTTGCTGCCAGTTTACCTTCCCAAATGAGTGCCTCCGGACGTGCCGTCGAAATTGGATTGTGAAATTGTCTTCGCATATCCCAGTCAAACTTCGTGCAAATTAGCACGTATAAATCTTGTTCTCATTTTAGTAAACAACAATATACAATTTCTAACTTTAACCCCATGCGTACTATGTGGCTATGGGATCCATAACAGGATCTCCTGAGCAATTGATGTCAACAGGATTTTCGTTTCGTCAGGGGCTCCTGGACTGACACAATGGGGTGTGGGCTTTAACTGCTGTCAGAATGGGGGCTGGTTATTTGTCCTAGCCAGCATTGACATTCATTCAACATTTAAGCGTACCATGCGTGTTGGGGCGCCGATCACGCTAGGAGGGGGAGGGTGCCAGTAAATATGGATCCTCATGCTATTTCTGCATTCATTGTATTTTTGCCAGCTAAATTGCTATGCGTTTATTTGTCAACGCTCCTGTATGCGTGCCCGCTCATTTCCGGTGACGCAATAGCCAACAACGAATGCATCGCGCTGTCTTTGAGGATTCATTGACAAAAGGACTTTACCACTATTTGTTGCCAGAAAACAAGGCGATGGGACTCGTTCCACGAAGAATATGTTCATCTCTCACACAAGATGTCTCCTCTGAACCAATACTATGATGTTCTGAAGATAGGAAACAGTTGGAAAACATTCGCCGTGCGGAACCACACGGTTCAAGATAGAAACCAACCACATACTTGTAGTTCCAGACTCATCCACCAGGTGGGTCGGCGACGCTTTGGACTCCACGTACATAGCTGGTCTCTGACGCACGTGCTTGCATGCACACGTACCAATTAGCATTTACGCGGCCATGCAATTTGGTATGTTCCCTTGTAGCCATGTTTTCCTGGTTTGCAAAGGCATAATGTGGTCGGTTGGTTAGGGAAGACAATTAGAGCAGAATACATTAATTGCCGTTTGCAGAACATTATGTTCTGAACCGAAGTCCTATTCATCAGCGGACTAATGACGGGGAATTTCTACAACAAGAACTCCAGGAAAGTACAGGAAATCCGCGCCTTTCACCACCGAGACTGCTGCTGTATGTAATCTTCGTCCAATGGTTTGATACTGGTGCTAATATACCTTCTATCATATATATGCATGTGTGAGTGCGTGCATGCATGTGTGAGTGTGTAGATATGTATCGTGTGAACACCAGTCTACACACTGATACGGTGCATAATTAGTGGAAACTATGCACTAGTCACCAAAATTTCCATTCAGATACCTCATCTTATGTTGGAAGCTGTCCACCTGTCTAATTTCTCAATCCCAAGGGGTATCCTACGATTTGTCCATGGACGGCTTTGTGTGCATTCTAAAGACTTGTCCTTTTTTGCGTAAATCAGCACGGTGTTCATTTGATCGACTCGACAGACACAGCTTTTCTATCATTACCGGACAAAGTGCATTATACTATGAAATTAAGTCAAGTTGTAATGTTTGTATTGCCCCGTCTCTCCGGCCAGATCCCCACACCCCGTCTCGGGGAGGGGTTGATAGGAACCCCCTCTAATACCAAAGCTAAACGTCGCACGAAAATGAAAGAGGTGTCGCTCGACGAGTAGCCCCCCCCCCCCCCACAACAAAAAATGTCCACCAAAAGTGACGTCACTAGGGGGCCTAGATTTTCACCACTTACATCATGTTTTTGGCTCTGGGGAGTACATTTTGGGGATATTCAAAAAAGCAAAAATTATCTGGGATCAAAAAGGGACAGCGAAATCGACCAGTACAATGCACAAAATTTTATCCACCCAAAAATCAAAAGTTCATTGGTTTCAAAATTGAAAATTTTGTGTTTTCAAGTTCTCTCATTTTTCTTTTCTAATGGGTAGAGCGGACCGAAAAACGTTGTTCAAAATCAACTTGACCTAATATAGAAGGGTTACTTTCGCCAGAATCTTCGATTTGAACTCTGATAGCCAAATATGCAAAGATAATAAGTAATCAAAAACTTTAAAACAATTAACAATTCCTCGCATACGTTTTGTTACATCCCTAAAGATAACCAAACGCTGAGAGTTTCATTAAAATATTTCAATCCGTTAAAGCATGACGACTGTTTGAACTTTTTTGGAGGTGACCTCATTTGACCTAGACTAACTCGTTGACCCTAGATGTCCTGACTTCAAAAGTTTGACATAACATGCCGAATTGATGTGGGAAAAGTACGCTATATTTTGGTGCGCTTCCGCGCGCCTTTCTTTCACTATCCGCTAAAATACGAAGGGGGCAGTTGAAGCCCCGTGACTGCGCGGGCTAATTGATTTCTCAAATTTTTTTGGTGTTGTGATCAGCAGCATCGACCACATGCTTAGATGTTGTTTCGAAAGCTTCAGTTGTGTGGTGTCGCATTTGCAGTGGTTTGAGACTGCGACCTACCTGGAGAGCCATTACACATGCCTGTTACCTACCTGACACCTACCTGTCACCTACCTGACATCTACCTGACACCTAACTGACACCTACATGTCACTGTCATTACACACTGCTGTCGGCAGTGTATCTAGTGCGCTCCTGAACTATCTCGGTGCGTGCCAGGGTTTATTCGTTATTTGTTTTGTCACATGCTTCACCCATTGTTATTCCAGTAAATTGTTTGGTGCTCCAGGATGAATTTGTGACGAATTTATTTTCCTTTGACTGCACTCAAGCATTGCTGACTACGTTAAACGCTCATCCGCAGGGTAGAAAACCAAGGCCTCCATTTATTACGGTTTGAAATATGAAATATGTGTCCCAGGTCCAGATTCGATACATTTGGTATCCTGTATGTGTCAAATTCACATTACAAGCGCCGCCTCCAGTCCGTGCCTACGTGATGGTATCTGTATCTGTGCGACCGTTAATAACATCGGAGCCGTGGCCACCACAATACCATCAGCGCCGTGGCCACCACAATACCATCTGTGCCGTGGCCACCGCATTCCCATCAGCACCGTGGCCACCGCAATCCCATCAGCAGCGTGGCCACCACAATACCATCTGTGCCCTGGCCACCGCAATCCCATCAGCACCGTGGCCACCGCAATTCCATCAGCACTGTGGCCACCACAATACCATCAGCACCGTGGCCACCACATTGCCATCAGTACCGTGGCCACCACATTGCCATCAGTACCATGGCCACCACATTCCCATCAGCACACGGTCACAGCGAACTGGTGGAATTGCCGGAGGCGTCAGAGATGCGCCGCCGCGACGCGTGAAAAATGAGCCGCGCAGATTGAAGGCCTCCATAATACTGCACCGCAATGGCGAGCGGTGCTGCGGCATAGCGTCGTACAGGCGGCTGCCAGCCCCACTGTTTCTCGCGATCAGTGAGGTCACGTGCGTGACCTGACGGAAGATGGTCGGTATCACGGAACTAGCAGCATATGGCCAAGTGTGAATCGATGTCTACCTCAATTGAGCAAGCTCTTTGCAAAAAGCTTCGCAAAAATTACGCCTGAGTTGGCAGGGATATTACTGATCTTTGTCGGATATTGGTTTTCGGAACGAAGTCGTCCATACGCATGATTCGATTAGGTATGGTCTTACTCGTTTGCTTCAGTGCTTTCTTTAATTCAACGGCTTCGCTTATGGTTATTAAGCGATATTCTCTATAAGAATCTTCACGGTGAAGCAGCAGCTATTCCTGGGCCTATTCCCGCCACAGCAGTGTCGCTTACCGGCTGTCAGTCTGACCGCCACCGGTCTGGACCTCATCGCAGAGCTGTTTAGTCACTTCCAGTGTCCTAGGTATGTCAAGGCTGACGTGGCGTGGAAGGTAAACAGCTCAGCGGTCGAGTCTGTGGGCTGCTAATTGGTCGGGGGAAGTGAGCGGAATTTGGAGGCAGCCGGGAATTTCTTCCCGCTGACGGGTCAGTTCGCATGGCTTCACACTTGTGTTTGGCATTGACCAATATACGCTTTCATCCGTACACTGGATATTTATACAGATTCGTCTAAGTGGCAACCTTGAGTTTATCTCACGGAAGACTCCTATTTTGCATAAATCACACAGCTCAGCTATGTCTTGGCCGATCTCGATCCCATCTAGGTCGTTTGGTAGTGGTGAAAAGAAATCCAACTTCCTATGCATTGAAGTACGCATTTGTATGCGTACTAAAAACACCCACCCACATATGCCCATGCAAATGCACCTAGTCATATATATATATATATATATATATGTACATATGTGTGTGTGTTTGTGTATGACTATGTGCATTTGCATGGGCATATGTGGGTGGGTGTTTATGTATATATATATACATAGCATGTAATATTGCAAATATGTAGGCAAAGTCGTGGTTTGACGGTCCAGAAAAAGATGGGGTAGCAATAGGGTGACGAGATTGCATTGTTACTATGTCAATAGCGTTTAAGTTCAGAAATAGTTGAATAGTGCACGCACTAATAGTAGAAATGTGCATAATGACTGTGGTGAAGGTCATGCGGTCTGTACATCACTGCATTTCTCTGTAGTTTTCCGGGTATTTTACAGATATGTGGCCTGTTACTATGAGCTTGTATATACATATATTCGCATGTACAGTGAAAAGATGCACGTGCTGTCACTTCCTTTGCAGACATAGAACAACATTTCAGTTTGGTTTCCAGGCAGATCCTGTTCGGCTATCACCTAAGCGGTTGCTCAATTGAAACAGCAAGACAAACCATGTCATGCAGCAGTCGAAATAATTGTCGCTTTGATATGCCAACGATGGCGACCGTTGATCAAATGCCAAGCCGTTTGTCTCTGTCCAGCAGTGTTCTCTCTGGCACACAGATAGGCTGATGTGCGACACTGCCTGTGCCGCCGGGTCAGCGGTCGATCGTCGCCCACATCATGTCAACACTCTTCCCTTGCAGGCGTGCTTGCCGGCACTGTACTCTGCGTTCACGTGAGGTAATATCTCACTGCAGTCGGCTTTCAATACGTTATGCATGCCGTATATCGAAACACCAGTTGGTTGATGGCAGGCTGTAGTTTTCCGGACTGCCTATCTGCCCCCTTGGGCCGGGTACGTCCGACATAGAGGTCGTGTGCTGTCTGTAGGGAGCCAGTGCCAGTCGGCGGTCGGGCCGTGTACCACATCGGGCATCGGCAGAGGCCCACATTTGCACGGTTGTTGTGACAGGATAATCTCATACGCAACAGACGTCTCTCAAGTGTCATCATAAAGTTGCCAGATGATTCCGAAGCCACTTTCCCAAGTGGTATCGAAACGCAGTCTACCACTTATCCATTAGATTTGTCCGTGAACGCGAGCAATGTGGTGCGGACAATGTGGAATGGTTGTTGAGGAATGGTCACGCCGACTGACGCCTGGATCGTATCGTCAACGGATCGGAGAAAAGTTCGTCGGCCCGATTGACATTAATGCCTAATTTGGTGAGAGTTCCGGTCGGGCCGCAAGACATTTCTTGCCCGGTGACTGTGCGAACCGGGTGCTTGGCGGCAACAGTAAGGCTACCGCCGGAGTCTGGTCCGGTCTGCGACTACACCGCCAGTGCGATCTGCCAAAACATGTCCTCTCGCACTGTCCGTATGTGCCCGCTTTGAGACGGCCACCTGCCTTGTTTATCAATATCAACACAGAACCGAACTAGATAACACTGCAGATAAATGGGCACCCACTGTTCTTTGAGCTGCGTTGCGAAGTTCTTCGACTGGAAGATAAATCTTGGACGTGAAGTTGAAGTCCAAAACTAAATTCTCCACACTCACCTATCGCACAAACATGCAGGCGCGCACCCAGGATTTTTCCATGGGGGGTCCCGGACCGAAAAGGGCACTTGGCCGGCTGCAAAAGGGGACCTTACCGACTGCAAAAGGGCACTTTGCGGTCCGGGGCACACTGGAATGTTTGTTAACCGGGCGGATGGGCGTGAAAAAAAACCATTGGCCAAAAGGACAGTTTTGGCACAGGCGGGGGACATAAGGCAGGTCATTTTTGGGCTAAATTTTGGACATTCTGGTCAAGAGGGCACTTTTCGGTCAAAAGGGCACTTTGGTCTCATGGGGGCCCGGGCCCCCTGCCCCCCTCCGTTGCGCCTATGCAAACATGTCAGATATTTCTCACCATAGGAAAGCTGAGTTATCTTCAACTTGGCAAGAACTGGCGGCTGTCCCGCAAATTGCGCTTGGTTTCTACCTACGGGCTCTCTCAGCAACTTGGTTTTCTGTCGTCGGGTGTCGGGTTATGGTTTCCGAAACAAATGCACATCAATTCCTCACCAAGACACCCAACTGTTGCTCCCGCGGATAACACGAGACCTAAATCTTATATTTTGTATTCATGTACTCGCGTTGAAGTGCAATCAGATTTACCATAATAGAACTTCAAACGCCGGAGATTGAATGCGAACACGTGTAGCTATTCGATATCTGGTCCGCCGTGACGGGAAGTTCAAAGCCGGCCGCTCCAGCCAACTTTACCTGTCGGAACGGCACATATTTTCGCTCGTTGATGACGTCATCATGACGTCCAGAGCGCTAATCGCTGAGTTTGCATGACGCGTCCACAATGGTGTCGAATGGGATCCAGTGGTGCCGTGAGCAGCCTCACTGCTCGGTTACCTACTGAGCGGTGATGGACTCTGTCGAGTACGACATTGAGTGCCCACGTGCCACAGGGTAGCAGTAAAACCGGCTCCATCCGAGATTTCGATGTAATCTCATTCAATCTTGCATCATCTTTTCTTTGCACATGCCTATGTGTGTGCGGCTATATCCTGAAGCTTCAGCCCAGGCATTTAATCGAGATTGTATGTAAAATTCCAGGCCGTATATCCACGGGCTTAACGTTGCCTTCGGCCAACGATACTCCACTGCAGGCGAGCTATCCATCGCCTCAAGGCACTCTGTATAAAAGAACGAATACTTTTCAGGAAAATAAACAGTCCAGTCATGCGTCTAGTACCAATCGCTGCGTTGGTGCTCACTGAGCTGAGTTGAGAGCCCAACCCAGACTTGAGGGTGGTCGTGCAATCGTCCACTGCGCGAAACATGCCACCGCCACGGAGGTAGATCAACATGGGCAGACGGACGTTCAGCGTGTTAAGCAGTCCACGGTTACACACGGGTCAGACGGTCTTCGTAGCCGAATGACGCGCAGACGCGCGGAGCAGAAGGCATAAAGAAGAAAAGGAAACACCGAAGTGATAAGTTGAGATGTAGAGGCAAAGAAGAAGAGGTGGGTAAGTGCATGCAAAAATGAATTTCCTCCTGATCTACATGACCCTCCCAATATATATATAAATATATATATATATATATATATATATATATATATATATATATATATATATATATATATATATATATATATATATACATATATATATGTATATATATACATATACATATACATATGTATATACATATACACATATACATATATATGTATATATACATACATCAGATATATACATATGCATGCATATGTATATATATATATATATATACATATATATATGTATATATATACATATACATATGTATATACATATACACATATACATATATATGTATATATACATACATCAGATATATACATATATATCGAACCACAAGGATGTAGCAGTAACACAAATACGAACACAAATTCATCTCGCAAAGTAGTTCATTACAGTTCGCTAATCAGTGCAGCGCTCAGTTTCGCTGAGCGAAGTTGAACGTGGTTTATCAATGTGTCCCATCGGTAATTGATACGGGCACATATACTTCCATTGAAATTAAGCCTTTTGGAGTCGGTTGCCGCATATATTTGAGTGGAAAAACAGGTGTTGCATGAGTCCCTTCCTGGTGTCCACGGGTGAGAATGCCATAAAGCCTCCACGTCACGTGCCCGTCTCAGAGCACTGAGATAACGTCGGCGCCACTCTCACGTGACGACTTTACAGCACAGATGTGAAGTGACGACTGTGAAATCTGAATACGTGGTGCCACAGCTGCGGGGTCTGACGGTCTGGTGTGGGGTCTGACGGCCTGGTGTGGGGTCCGACAGCCTGGTGTGGGGTCTGACAGCCTGGTGTGGGGTCTGACAGCCTGGTGTGGGGTCTGACGGCCTGGTGTGGGGTCTGACAGCCTGGTGTGGGGTCTGACGGCCTGGTGTGGGGTCTGACAGCCTGGTGTGGGGTCTGACAGCCTGGTGTGGGGTCCGACAGCCTGGTGTGGGGTCTGACAGCCTGGTGTGGGGTCTGACAGCCTGGTGTGGGGTCTGACAGCCTGGTGTGGGGTCCGACAGCCTGGTGTGGGGTCTGACAGCCTGGTGTGGGGTCCGACAGCCTGGTGTGGTGTCTGACAGCCTGGTGTGGGGTCTGACAGCCTGGTGTGGGGTCTGACGGCCTGGTGTGGGGTCTGACGGCCTGGTGTGGGGTCTGACAGCCTGGTGTGGGGTCTGACAGCCTGGTGTGGGGTCTGACAGCCTGGTGTGGGGTCTGACAGCCTGGTGTGGGGTCTGACAGCCTGGTGTGGGGTCCGACAGCCTGGTGTGGGGTCTGACAGCCTGGTGTGGGGTCTGACAGCCTGGTGTGGGGTCTGACAGCCTGGTGTGGGGTCTGACGGCCTGGTGTGGGGTCTGACAGCCTGGTGTGGGGTCTGACAGCCTGGTGTGGGGTCTGACAGCCTGGTGTGGGGTCTGACAGCCTGGTGTGGGGTCTGACAGCCTGGTGTAACTGCTGTGGCGCAGAAGCCGAACGTTGCCAGCCTGTAGCTGGTGTTGGACGGTCAAGCAGGAGCACAATATGCACCGCAAAATACCTCCTAGCTAAACTGCTCTCTCAGGGACAGATGCAATGGTACTCGGGCATGTGCCGTCTCCATGATAGAAAGGTGGTACTGCTCTGATCAGACGAAGGTACACTTTTTCGGGGAATAAGCGGTTACTAGTGAGGAAAAGGCACCGAAGGAAAAGTATAAGAAAAAAGGCAAATTAAAAGGTGAATTATCAAGTGAACCTACCGCACCCCTCCCTTAGATCACCACTGAGTCGAAGGCGCCACTCTGTGAACTTTCGCAGTGGCGCCCAGGCGAGGAAATGGAGTCCCTCTAGATGAGCGATCCCCCATGAAGCCTCTAGCATCGCTTAAATATTAAGTTATCAGGGGCGCTTCCAACAGGGTCCTTCATCAGTTGTGAATATTGAAAACATTTGTGTGATATTGTTTGGACTCTCCGTTTCTGGAAGCCTCTCTGATTTGTACGTTCATGCATCAGTACATCACCTTCCAGGTGTCAGCAATTAATGTGGATATTATACAAAGTATTGCGGTCATAGGTGTCAGCGGCATGTCGCGGAAGGATAGGTGCGACATTATATGGCGAAGGATTGTGAGCTGGTGTTGCGCCAACTTCAAGGTTATTTTGTGCCCATAGCCGAGCACATGTGGATTTATCAAAACGATTGGGAGCACTGAAACAGCCAAGTGCATTACAGGCTTCCCTCTCATCTTGTGTCGTGCAGGAAAGTGTAAGAAGAAAATAGAATTCAGCCTAGGCAATATCTTGCCCATCTCGAAAGAAACATGAAGTAGCAATCATGAAGCACCCTTATCACGCCAGCTGCATTTATTGCCTTCCATTGTGATTCCATGCGACTTAGCGACTGATTATCAAGTTTGCGCAAAGACGGCTCACACCCTATCCATTCCCGCGACCCCTCGGGATGCGCTGAACCCCTGAGCACGTGCACTGCAGCCTCGGGGGCTGCTGCATGCCTACTCTGTAATATGCTTCTGCATAGCGACTCGGCAGACAGCGAGCATGCATCATAGCGGCATCGGTGCTGCATATCTGAACGATTGGAGAGCCAGTGAAGTCGGCCTGCAGTCTGGAGCGGCGGCCAGCGCCACCGATGGACCGGCACCGTACGGAACCCAGCGACCCAGCTGCACCAACCGTCCTGAAGCACAGCAGCCGCTCTGAGGCGTCAGCCGCTCTGAGGCGTCAGCCGCCCTGAGGCGTCAGCCGCTCTGAGGCGTCAGCCGCTCTGAGGCGTCAGCCACTCTGAGGCGTCAGCCGCTCTGAGGCGTCAGCCGCTCTGAGGCGTCAGCCGCTCTGAGGCGTCAGCCGCTCTGAGGCGTCAGCCGCTCTGAGGCGTCAGCCGCTCTGAGGCGTCAGCCACTCTGAGGCGTCAGCCGCTCTGAGGCGTCAGCCGCTCTGAGGCGTCAGCCGCTCTGAGGCGTCAGCCGCTCTGAGGCGTCAGCCACTCTGAGGCGTCAGCCGCTCTGAGGTGCGCCAGCCGCCCTGAGGTGCGCCAGCCGTTGTGAGGCGTCAGCCGCTCTCAGGCGTCAGCCGCTCTGAGTAGGCGTCAGCCGCTCTGAGGCGTCAGCCGCTCTGAGGCGTCAGCCGCTCTGAGGTGCGCCAGCCGCTCTAAGGAATCAGCCGCTCTGAGGTGTCAGCCGCTCTGAGGAATCAGCCGCTCTGAGGAATCAGCCGCTTTGAGGCATCAGCAGCTCTGAGGAATCAGCCGCTCTGAGGAATCAGTCGCTCTGAGGCGTCAGCCGCTCTGAGGCGTCAGCCACTCTGAGGTGCGCCAGCCGCTCTGAGGTGCACCAGCCGTTATGAGGTGCGCCAGCCGCTCTGAGGTACACCAGTTGTTCTGAGGCGTCAATCACCCTAAGGTGCGTCAGTCGTCCTGAGCTGCTCCAAACGTTCCGATGTGCGCGAGCCATTCCTTGGTGCGCCAGCCGTTTCACGAGCGCCGGCAAATAATGAGACTTGCTGTTTGATGCGTCGCGATCCGTGCTCTATCTCAGTTTCCGTGGTGGATTGAATTACCACATTTGAATTGACGTTCTAAGAGTATTCATATGTATTTCATTTTCATGGGCTTGCTCAGCACCATGGCGACACGAAATCAAGCATTTACTCTTCCGTCCCAATCAGTTAAAACCGCTTCTCCAAACGGTGAAAGAATACCTGATAGTGAGAGAGATAGAGAGGCCACTAGTGGCTGCACTGCGCTGTAACTATGATTATGTGACATGTCATATGACATGTGACATGTCACATAATTGTCATAATTATGTGACATTATTTGAGTCTGACTGACTCCGCCTAGTTGGCAGGCTCCGACCTCTGACTCAATGGACGGAGAACTTATTGCCATCTCTACCTTTTGTTTTACACCTCTTGGAGAAATGTGCCTCATATCTGCGCGTAGTTTAATTTTTCAACTCTAAAAATAACATTTCACCAAATATATTTATTTCCTATCCTTAACATGCCAAGTCGAAAGGTAAGTCTAAGCTTCACCAATCAACTGCCCTATAGTGTCAATCCGAAATTAGCTACAAAACTGTACTTATACATGTTTCCCACTAAGTCTGCTCCATTAAGTCCACACCGATACACAGAGCTTTGTGATAATTGTTATTATCACCGAAGGAAGCAAGAGCAGACAAGACACTAAGTGACAGTCGAACATTGGTGAGATCTAGTAATCCGCAACCGCGGACTGAGACCACAGATTATGGGACAAAAATGACACCAAAATACATAGCAGTCAAGTGTCCGAGAGTATGCAAAGTGTGTTCCAAGTATCTCTAGGTGTTGGAGAATTTTCAGCGAACGCCTCAACGGTTAGCAGAGGTTTTCCTCCTCCTCCCCTAGTTCTGTGGTTGATGAATTATGTAGTGGTAATATCGTCCCATAGCAGCTCCACATCTCATACATATTTGATGGCAACCCATTGGCCTGTCAGTTTATCGTTTCGGGTGTCGTATATGATTCCGAGTGTACCCGGGGTAGCGCCTCACGTCGTATCTGAGCCATGATTAATACCACCACCATGGGTCCTGGCGACAGGCACTGGCTTAACTTGTTCGGCAGCCGATAACATACAAATCAGTCGGGCCCAGACAGCATAATGTCCTGCCGGACACGACCGGCGTGCGCCCGCATTAACCGATAACATTCCAAGCGGGTCTATCCGCGCGCGACCCGTGCAAAACGTCGCCCACCTCATGGCGAATTCAGCTGACGCCGACACCGTACCGACGAATAGCCGCCTGGGGTGCAGCCGTGTCGAGTATCCAGAGGTAAGGTGCTCGTCTGGGGTGCAGCCGTGTCGAGTACCCAGAGGTAAGGTGCCCGTCTGGGGTGCAGCCGTGTCGAGTACCCAGAGGTAAGGTGCCCGTCTGGGGTGCAGCCGTGTCGAGTACCCAGAGGTAAGGTGCCCGTCTGGGGTGCAGCCGTGTCGAGTACCCAGAGGTCTGCTCGTCTCCCGAGCCCGCGGTTTCGCTTCGGAGGTGCACCTGCTGGGTGTTTGTCTCCGCTTGCTGGTGTGATCGGACTTCCAATGGATTGCCCAGCCATGCAGCCATAAGCCACACATTCTCGTCGTTTGTCATTCCACGCTGGCATAGTTTGGGACGCACATAAAAAAGAGCACTCTAGATTCGAGCCCATGGTCTTCCTCCGACATGCTAGTTACGTCACAGCCTGACCTCGTCCTCCCCTTTCTGACAGTGTGTCTATTCGTGTGCATGTTGATGATCATTTGCGTTTTTCACACATGGTGTACCTGTCATGTACCTGTGCTAAAGGAGCATTAACGGGAAAGGAGCACTCTCTAAATGAGCATTAATGGAAGCCAGGCACACACATGGGGTACCTGGCAAGTACCTGCTCATGGCTCGCCAAATGAGCCTTAACGGGAGCCAGGTACACAGATAGGGAACCTGACACATGTCTACTCATGATGCGCGAAAGGATCTCTAAAGCATCACAGAACATTGCTTAAAGATGCTCACCTTTACCGCATTCGCAGTGTAGCCATTCGCAGTGTAGCCAGTGTAGCTTTCGATCGTAGCCATTCGACACGTGACACCGTTCGCTATGGTAGCCATTTGAGGAATCCCGGCACGTGTGAATGTTGTTAGGCAGTCGTCGGCGCCAAAGCGTTTCATCACCAAGTGTTGCTGTCCGTGCCGGCAATCCATTCTAGGCGCATAGAAATGATTCACTCGTCATAGTTAGCACACGAGTTTGCTGAGGTGTCAGTGGTAGTGGAATGCCAGCTTCTCCTACTTCTGCCGATCCGTCAACTGCTGCATTTGTTTCGAAGCACGCTGGTGAAGCTAAGTTGGTGTAAATATAGTAGATGGAGCTATGGAATGTAGTCCTCCACTAAAAACGTATCAATTCAGCCACATTAGATTGCATGCCTACAATGGTTGCTGTAGTAGCAGGCAGAGCTGGCTCACCACCAACACCTCCACCGGCGGGTGGGAATTAGAGCTGGCTCGCCACCAGCACCTCCTCTGGCGGGTGGCAGGCAGAGCTGCCTCACCACCAACACCTCCACCGGCGGGTGGCAGGCAGAGCTGGCTCACCACCAGCACCTCCACCGGCGGGTGGGAATTAGAGCTGGCTCACCACCAGCACCTCCTCTGGCGGGGTGGCAGGCAGAGCTGCTCCTCACCAGCACCTCCCTGGCGGGTGGCAGGAGAGCTGGCTCACCACCAACCTCGGCGGGTGGGTGAGCTGGCTCCCCAGCCCTCACCGGGTGGAGGAAAGTGCCTCACCCCCCCTGGCGGGTGGCAGGCAGACTCACCGCCAGCACCTCCACCGGCGGGTGGCAGGTGGAGCTACCTCGCCACCAGCACCTCCTCTGGCGGGTGGCAGGCAGAGCTGGCTCACCACCAGCACCTCCACCGGCGGGTGGGAATTAGAGCTGGCTCACCACCAGCCCCTCCACCGGCGGGTGGGAATTAGAGCTGGCTCACCACCAGGACCTCCACCGGCGGGTGGGAATTAGAGCTGGCTCACCACCAGCACCTCCACGGGCGGGTGGCAGGTGGAGCTGGCTCACCACCAGCCCCTCCACCGGCGGGTGGCAGGCAGAGCTGCCTCACCACCAGCACCTCCTCTGGCGGGTGGCAGGCAGAGCTGCCTCACCGCCAGCACCTCCACCGGCGGGTGGCAGGTGGAGCTACCTCGCCACCAGCACCTCCTCTGGCGGGTGGCAGGCAGAGCTGGCTCACCACCAGCACCTCCACCGGCGGGTGGGAATTAGAGCTGGCTCACCACCAGCCCCTCCACCGGCGGGTGGGAATTAGAGCTGGCTCGCCACCAGCACCTCCTCTGGCGGGTGGCAGGCAGAGCTGCCTCACCACCAACACCTCCACCGGCGGGTGGCAGGCAGAGCTGGCTCACCACCAGCACCTCCACCGGCGGGTGGGAATTAGAGCTGCCTCACCACCAGCACCTCCTCTGGCGGGTGGCAGGCAGAGCTGGCTCTCTACCAACACCTCCGCTGGCGGGTGGCAGGTAGAGCTTGCTCACCACCAGCACCTCCTCCGGACTGATCGCCGGACCGTTCCGACTGTGCTCGGTAAATCTTGGCCAGGTACACCATTCGATGCGCGCTGTTCGGTTGATTCTGAACAGCGTCTTGGAAGCCGGCAGTGTTCGACTAAGCAATGTGCGATTTTATGCTGGTAATTCTGAAGATTTCCTTTGCTAGGAGGACGATCTCATATCCGGCGATGAGCCAGGCGCATGAGTCGGCAAGGCACTGCTATAAATCAACGAGAATTAGTTCCTTTACCAGCAACGGCTTGGTCAACTACTGTTTTTTAAATGCCCTCTACAGTGGCGAAGCTTCATAAGATCACCTACCACAATCAGCACAATGTTTGTTCTAGGTTCTCCCAGTGATGTCTGTGTACCGAAGGAAGCCCCTGAGATGCATGTGTCCGAACTTGCCATTCAAATATCAACATGACGCAAGAGCAGGTAAAGCTATATTGGTCACTCATGCATGTGTGTCACAGGCTTCTGACCTCTTCCTTACGACATCACATCACTCCTCACGACATCACAGCCATCTCAAGCACAACGTCACAGATTAAATCTGGGGACCACAGATTAGGTCAGGTCGGATCAAATATATACCGAATTTCATTACGGGAAAGGTATATGCGTTTTTTTATTTACGTTGCGATGTTCGGAGGAATTGGGAGCTATATAAATAGCGAGCATTTGTCAGATACGTATACATTTTTGTGGAGATAAACCTTATATGGCATTTGTGATTTGAATTGTTTGCAAAATTAAAGAAGGTGAATACAATCTGAAGGAAAAGAATTTGTGGAAGAAAAGGGAGAGGTGTAATGGAATTAAGCGAAAAGTAAAACCTGCATTCTAGAAGACATGCTGAATTGTGTGATATATCGGAGGTGGAAAATAAATCGGAAACATTGGCACAGTTATGAGAACGAACTCACTGTATAAGCATACAATATGTGTCTCAGTGTAGGAGATGATGATTTGGCGAACAAACACAAGGTGTGTAATTATGTTAATGTTCCCTAAGCAAAAGCAGATAGATTTCATTGTGAGCTCATGCGCCACTCTAGCCCAGCGACATACAAATACTTGAGGAGGAATTTCTTCATGCTGCGTCTTCATTTTTCGGTATTGTTTCAAAATCTGGCAATAAGTGGATAGTCAACCTTTGCGCAAAGTACCATGATTTACCCGACGAACGTCGTGTTCGCAAGATTACGTTAAGCTAGTAAAGCGAATCATTAAATATATTTGTTCAGTATATATTACTTGAGTTGGTGCTTCAAATTGACGCGCCACATTGAACAAGGTTACCGAGATTTGCGCGACTGCTTATCCAGATACGACGAAGCCACTTGGCATAGTGGGAGCAATAGCATGGTATTTGATTATCGCTCTACAGTCTCCAAAACGCCATGCCGACTTGGTGGCTCCGCCACCATTGGAAGCGCTCTCGAGAAACAAACTGATATCTTACCTCTGAATAGCAATTCATTGTGCTCTCTTGCTCTGATGCATTCACCCATTGTATCCGACACTGAAATGTGAGTAATGCCGTGACTAAGTGGTGTGATGTGAATATCGCCGCGCGTAGTACCTTGAGAGCACAATAACAATTGATTGCGCCCTCTCTGATGCATTCACCCATTGTATCCAACACTGAACTGTAAGTAATGCCGTGACTAAAGTAAGCGATCGGCAAACGTCAGTGGCCACAGCACGCGCTGCATAACCTTGCCGGTCCTTTGTCCACCTGCAGCCGGCCGCCCGACACCGACGATAGACTATAGGCAGGCCCGAGTCCAGCCCGAGACCGACAATAGACTATAGGCAGGCCAGAGTCCAGCCCGGGACCGATAATAGACTGTAGACAGGCCCGAAACTAGCCTGAGACCGAAGATACACTATATACAGGTCCGAGACCAATCCGAGATCGACGATAAACTATGGACAGGCCCGAGACCACCTCGAGACCAGCCCGAGACCAGCCCGAGACCAGCTCGAGACCGACGATAGACTACACACAGGCCCAATACCAGCCAGAGACCGACAATAGACTATAGACAGGCCGAAACCAGCCCGAGACAGACGGTAGGCGATAGGCGGACCCGAGACGAACCCGAGACCAGCCCGAGACCAACGATAGACAATAGGCGGACGCGAGACGAACTGGTTAAGCCCGACCGATCACAGCCACTGATACGATGGATGCTGATCCAACTCAATCGGATGGATTATAACTCCCGATATTGTAGATACCTATGAGCTACGTGAGCTTCTATTGATTTGTTGGACATCGATCAAGAGATAAAAGAAAGGACCATGACTTTACATACTTAGTATTTTAGTCGAGTTATATTTTTTAATCCACGCCGTCTCGGGGATAATTTTTACTCCGCCCCCAGAGTTTTCCGAGTGGAGTGGACAAACGGCGCGCGACAGCGCGAAGTTTGGCATAGCTTTCCTCACACAAATTTGGTATGTGTGAAAATTTTGAGGTTACATCATTCATGTTCACCGAGGTAATCAAAGTCAAGAGAATGACTACCAAAAAGTTTAGCTAGTCGTCACGGTTTAACGGATAACGCTACTTGAATTATTTTCTTATCATTTGCTTATCGTTAGTTACGCAACAAAATGCACTAGATATTTCATTATTGCGTGCTTTTGGTGACTCATTTGTACATATTTCCCATTAGATCTAAAAATCGAAAGTTTTGACTAAAATGAACACTTCTCATCAGATTAATTATACTTAAAATAATGTCTATAGGTGTGCTTTGCCCATCAGAAGAAGGAAAGTTGAACACAAATTAAATCTTAGAGGGATTTGGATATTAGATGGGGCATAAAACTACCCCCCCCTCGAGATGGGGTGTGAGGATCTGACCCAAAAGATCGGAAAGGACTAAGGAAAATTGATTGGAATGACAATGAAAATGGTGTTAAACACCGGAGTTCGCACCATGCTGGTACGACCACTGGCTCGATATCATGGCAATTCCATGGCAAGCCTGCTGTCATTCTCTGCATTAGTACCGTTGCAGCTTATAAAAGGGCTGGTCACCAGCCGACGACATACGAATGGTTGCAAAAACAGGAAACATTGCCAATTTGTTGTGCATGTCTCAACTTATCCCACGCTGCACACGCGCAGCATAGTGTACGGCGCATGTGTATGAGGAATGGCTCGCTGTGTCAGAGTCGGAAGCCTCTTGAGAGCGTAATTCTCCGTGTGACCCACATCAGACGGCAGCGGAAGAAGGTAATGCGAGCAGGTCATCGGTAGGCGCATTACAGACAACAGGGAGTCCATTTATACCCTCACAATTCTCAAGTTCCACCAAATACGTGTCACATGTTTGCACCAGGCTTCCACATGTTTGTTTGTAGATTAGTACAACCGTGATAGGCAATTTCCTGTTTAAACTAATGTAAAGCATTGTATAGCTCAGCACACAGTTCCTGTCGTCACTCAAGGGCTGCCGAGATTTTAGGATAACCTATTCCTTGCACGCCTGAGGTCGGACCATCTGGGAAATGCTGACTGAACGTGACAATGGAGTGGTTTTTCAGCACTTCAGAAAAATCGTGACACTTTCCATGCTGCAACTTTTCGATGGGCATGCCGTTTTTAATTAAATGCAGCTGTCTTTTTCATCGTCACATTCCGGCAAATCTTGACTGGTCTCTGTTCACTGCTGTACTGCACTATCATTCACTACTGTACTACAATATCGTTCGCTGCTGTATTACACTATCGTTCACTGCTGCACTATATTATCGTTAACTGCTGCACTACACTATCGTGTACTGCTGTACTACACTATCGTTCACTGATATGCTACACTATCGTTCACTGCTGTGCTACACTATCCTTCACTGCTGTACTGCATTATCGTTCACTGCCGTATTGCATTATCGTTCACTGCTGTACTGCACTAGTATTCACTAATGTACTGCACTACTATTCACTACCGTTCTGCACCATCTTCACTGCTGTGCTGCACCATCTTCACTGCTGTGCTGCACGGCGCGCTGGGCCGGTTATCACTAGCCGGGCCACTCGGAGTGAAACTAAAGTTATGCGACTAGTTGCAGTTGCAAGTGATGACTATTCAACATTGGAACTCTTCGCTTCCTCGCGATTTGAAGCACGGCATGGGGACGAGTAGTCTAGGGGTAAGTTGTCCGTCTCACAATCGACAGAGTGTGGGTTCGAGTCTCATCTATCGCTACTCTTCTCCCGCGGCCAATCGGCGTGAGAGATTGGCGACGCTACATGACTCAACGGTCGACGTGTCGTAAAACGCATCAACCACCAGAAGCACGGCATGCTCAACGACCCCATTGGCTCCGAAGGGCCCCAGTGGGTGGGCATGACACAGGGTCCCTGGATCCGCCACTGATCGTAGCAAAGGAATAGATCGCGTTTCATGTTAATTCCATTTTCAATACAACTTTAAATAACTTTCGGTGGTGCAAAGAAAAGTAAAGTACTACACCTCCATCTTGAGCTAATCAGTGATACATCTACATGAGTACAAATTGCACAATACGTAATGCACAAATAGGGTGGCGATAGCTCAGTGGTTAAATTCAGCGTCTGGCATGGGTTCGATTCCCCGTGAAGCCCACCCTTCCTGCCGGGGGAGAGGCAGGTAACGCCATATTTCATCAGGTGCTGAGTGCGTCGTAAAGTCACAACCACCAGCACATAATACATAATGCATAGGTAATATATCTCCAGCAAGTGTTCATCTCTGTTCTGAGAGCCTTGGTGCGCATCCGCTGATATTTTTTTGTTGTTGTTCCTATACAGCACTCATTATGTATGGGAGTCATACATAGCTTCGCATTCTTTGCGTTATCCAAAAGTATGATGAAGGTTTGTCACTTCCCTTTGCAATTCTTCTGCCTCGTTTGCTGATAACCTTCTGTATACGAAAATCTGGAACCGCCTCTGTTGTTTGAACCTGTCTTGTTGAATTTCTAGATACCATGTGTACGCTAATTGTATGACGTTGAAAAAGTCGTGATGTTGCAGCAAACAAGCTTTAAATACCAAGCAGAAGTCCCTGGGACAGCATCTTGCCCCCTCCCTTTTCGGTGTGTAGTTAACAGCAAACAGCTGCCAATCTCTCTTCCCTCGCTCGTTGATACTCTGTTGGTGCTTGACAGTCCCTGGAATCCTGGTGTCGCGGGGCAATTTGTTCTTCACTGTATCCACTGATCGTAAAATGTGACCACCTCAGATTCTGAGAAATCTGCACCGCAATCCGACACAGAGTTATTGCCGCACCGGATCCGTCCGATCCAAGACTTTCACATCGCGGATAGTCATATAGACGCATGTGTGGTACAACAGCTTGACCTATAACATGTAGCTAATGTAGACATTGCTATAGCTAATGATGCTTGAGCACAACATGTAAATAAAACGAACTAGATAAATTGTTCATGGCGTAGCTAATTATGCGAGCTCGTTTACATCACAGGGAACCTGGCAGAAGTTTTTTCTTCACTGAATTACACGCAGCCCAAACCCAGCTTACTTCCCACAATTTGTCCCGGGGTTAGGTCCCACAGCTGCCGCCTCTGTTTTCCGACCAGTCCACGCAGCCTTGTGGTAGGGGCAGGTGCAGATCAAACACTCCATGCTACGGGCCCCACACAGAAGTGCTGCAAGCCAAACAGACCGTGGCATCGATAGCACTGGCAATACGCTCAATAAGAAACAACCTTTCCTTACTTGTAGTCTATGTCGATATTCGTATAACAGAAATAGCTCCCGATAATCGCACATCGAGAGATAGCCGATGCAAAACATTAAGCATATTCTCACTCTGGACTATTTTCAGTCGGCTGCCGCCTAGCATCGTGATGCGAACACTGATAATACATACAGTATGTCTGTTTTACATGCAGTATTTGGTGACAATCACACATATTACCAAATGTCGCAGCCAATGCCTTCATCGCAACAGTGAATACCATTGCGCCTGAAAATAATGGCATCCGCAATGCCGAACTGCTCTATTTAGCATTTCCGACGGCATGTGTTGACAGTGCAAGCACATTTAAATTGTCACTGAGAATCATGTGCCAAAGCTCTCCAATTATACATTCTGCGTATTTGTAGCAGCAGCATTGAGCCGGCGAATGCTTGTTCACACTTCTTACTTACTGGTGCACTAATTGTCAACAACTTCAGTCGCTCGTTCGTTGTTCACTTCATTCGTTGTCTGGTGCTCTAGGCCTGTATATTTATACTTAACTTCCACCTAACCATGTGATTGCACGACTGGCACACAGTCGAAATTGTGGGGTTTACAACTGTCCTGTCCAGTGTCCAGCGCTGTCATTTGTTGGGCAATTACATGCAGGACAAAGGAGCTCTAATCATAAACATGGGGGCTTAGAGCACCAAATGCACGAATAAAATATGAGTATATTAGAAACGGCAACGGCTATCATTAAGAAGAGCATTGCTTGCTTGACTCATGAACAGCCGTTCATTGACCAGCCCTCTGCTTATGATGAGGGTGAAATTTTGCCGCTCTAACTTTTGTTCTGGACAGCATAGAGCAAGACGCTTTCCTTGGCGCGTGAGCCATCCTTGATCTGCTAAGTGTCGTACAATTTCGTCTGCCGTTTGCCGTTATTCCTCGAGATATGGTCAAAGAGGTAAAAATTGTGTTGTCGGCGACTGACACGCCTAGTTCGCCAGCTTTACACTCATAGCCGCGAAGTGACATTTTGAGTTTAAGTTGGCATATATACCCGCGAATGCTGACCAGCTGGAGTACGTCATGGTATTAGTAAACTATTAATTCGAGCTCAAGATCACGCGTAGAAGACGTGGAGACTGCTGCACAGTTATCTGACATTCCACCGTAATTGTATCGTAATCAACCTTGTAGTGCCCAAGCTACGCACGACCAAGCGAGGGAGCAAATACAGGACTTAGATAGACGTGCTGTAACACACGGTGTCCGAAGACTTGGTATAAGGCTATGTAGCAACACCTGACCTGGCGATGTCACCTACTTTTAGGTTTTCACTTTTTCACCCCTATCTTTTTCTATTATAATTATAACATAAGAATACATTTCCACAATAGTGCTGCTGGCTGTTATGAAGTGCTCATTCCACCGCAGTAATATGGTTGGGCGTTACTGGTTGTTGCTCGTTCGACCGTAGTAAGCTGATAGGATGCCATTCATTGGTACTGGTTCGGTCGCAGTAATGTGGCAGGGTGTTGCTAGTTGCTCTTGTCTGTTAGGTTGTTGATGGTTGCTTTGATCTGATAAGGTGCTGGTTGTACTGGTCTGTTGGGGTGTTCTGGTTATACTGGTCTGCTAGGGTGACACTGGTTGTACTGACCTGATAGGATGTTGCTGGATGTACTAGTTTGCTAAGGTGACACTGGTTGATCATCCGCCTGGTCTGGCATGGGCTGCCCAATTGGTAGGAACTCCACGTTAGGCGTCAGACGCCATGTTAATGCGGACGTGAGGGAATCTGCAGGAAAGAAAGAAAACAGGTTGGTTCCTGATACCATTCAAGAACTCTGAAAATGCGCCCGCGACAAACGCGCCCAGATGCTCATTCGTGTGTACGCGAATAATATAGTTGCAATGTGTGAGACGCTGGCTTCCTTAAAATATGGTGCGAAGTGAATTTATGAAAGCTACCTTGCCTTCAGACGTCAATTTCATTGCCATTTACAGTGATATATTGCGCATATTGTTACTTTGCATATTGCCTTTTCTAACTATTTTCAACCATAGACGGCCGACGCCGGTCGCTTCCGGCCCGTCCCAGGCCGCACGCCGCCATTCACAATATTGTGGGGTGCGTACCATTCCCTGAATGTGCCCCAACGCCAAAGTTGCATGCAGATTTTCAGATTTGAAACGATATGCGATGTGCCTGGCATGAACTATGCCACCATTGCAGTTGAGGCTGACAGGTCTTTTCGTTATTGCTTAAGAACTTTATTCTTATGGGCTTTGAATGGAAAGAATGCATCTATAACTGTGAATTTCTCCTATACAGTTTTGGCGTGGCAGAGCCAATGTTGCTTATTATTGTTGAAGGGTCGAACTTTACTTTACCTCTTGTCATGCCACCCCTCGGCGGCCCTCCGGATCCTCTGGGCAGCAACCGTCGGCGTTTGACGTGCATCGAGCCATGCCAGAACCTCAATTATGCCGGACAGCTTCATGTCAAAAGGTAAAGAATGACAGTGTTAGATATCTATAAAAGTAATCGAGTATGGCATCAGAAGGCAACTGATTTTATGGTGGTTTACTTGAGACCATTGGAACTTAATTCGCCAATGTAGAACATCTGATATACAAATGAAAGTAATCCAATGTGATACCTTCAGACATAAATCCTAGAGTAGAGTGCAAAAGTGGCAGTGTTGGATATATATAAAAGTAGTCGTGTATAGCATCAGAAGGCAGCTGATTTTATGTCAGTTTATTTAACACTCGCACGTCCGAAGGTCCTCGCCAACTTCGCATGTCGGGGGGGCAGATGTCTGCCCCCAAGATCTCTAGAACTATGCTAGCTAGCGACAAACGGAAAACGGCGTTGGATAGCTGGCGATAGGGTCTATCGAAAGTGTTTTGGTCATTTTTCGCTCAGGTCAGCATTCAGGTCACTGGGTCATCATAGGTCAAATTCGGCCAGATCAGGTGGGACTTAGATATTGACACATATCTCAGGACCTGCAACAGATAGAAACAAACGGCGAACGCTATTCGACAGTCCTTGAAATGCGTTACCGACAATAGGCGGTGTAATGTAAGGTCACGTCAACCGAAACTCAGGTCAAGGTCATGCAGTCGCCTAGGGAGGTCATGTAATTTACCAATCGACACGTCTTGGCGATACAAGCACAATGCCGGTAATTTCAGCCTTCTAGCTCAATGCAGTGCGATATAATGCGCAGACCTGTGTATTGATCTCAGGTAACCTCAGATGACCTTGGTGAGGTCACTGAGCAAAAATGTCAGCGGTAACATTGAGCATAGCTTCCATCTACATGCCACAACCGTTGTGAGATCATTCCGAGAGGAAATATGTGACCAGGAAACATTTGTATATTTTATCATAGCCCTATAATGGGGAAAGCCATGGCCGTGACCTGACCTAAGGTCAATGCTGCGAAAAAAAACAATATACATATTATGATCCCTGATGATATCATGACGTTTTATAAGTTTGAAATAAATCGCCCAATTATTGTGGACGTTATGCCACCTAGAACTCCTAGTGTAGTCGGGTCACTTCGCCTGACCTGGTGACCTGGCCTGAGATGACCCAGGGTTAAAAATGTATGAGGATATGCAGAAAAGACCATTGAATACCCTTACGAGGTTTGGCCTTGCCAACCAGATTAGTTTGGTGGCAAATGAGGAAAAATCGGAGGGAGCGCATGTCTGCCCTCCCCCAGACGTCCGCGTGTTAAGACCATTGGAAATTAATTCGCTTATGTGGAACATCCGATATACAAATGAAAGCAATACAATGTAATGATTTGAGGCATAAATCCTGAAATTGAGTGAAAATATGACAGGGTTGGATATATATAATAGTAGTTGAGCATGGCATCAAAAAGCAGTTGATTCTATGCCAGTTTTTCGAGACCATTGGAAATTAATTCAGTAACGTAGAACATCTGATATACAATTTAAAGTAGTACGATGTGATGATTTGTAACACAAATTCTGGAATTGAGTGCAAAAGTGACAGGGTTAAACCATATGGAAGTTATTCAAGATGATATAAAAATGTAACACGTACGATTTTGGTTTCCTTAAGAACATTGGAAATTGCTATCATATCACCCAGAAGATGCAGGACGCGCTTTTATCACAAGATGGTGGGGGCCAATTGCTCTCATTTCACTTTAATGGCAAAGTGACAGGGTGAAATGATTTGATAATTTAACGAACTACACATCATAAGAGAGCTTGTTTCAACATTGTTTAAATTTGATGATTTGAAATCACTTGCATATTCTCTAAAAGCCAAAATGTAGCATTAATCAGAGCAAGCCCATTTTGGTGGTATTCCTTCACAATCCCACCACCAGAGTGGCGCCACCGGTAATATGTCCGCTTATAACGCCTAACAACACGACAGGACGCCCACTCGCTAGCTAGTGAACACCTTAAAAGACAAGAACGCGTTTTTCTTTCGTTAGTACAGTCGGACAAAGCATTTCATTCAAAGCCAACAGGCAAAAAGTCAGAAGACATTGCATAGCGATATCTAGAGATATGTGAAACCATGTTTTGAACGTTTGATGTACCCGATGCCGGATTTAAACAACGTGCATTTTTGCTCACCGCTGCCTTCTCCATATATGTAGGAACTTCTGTCGGAACGTGTTGTCGATTGAAACCCCAGCCAGTGGTTGGTATGTAGTGAGACCCCAGCCGGTGGGTGATGTGCAGTGAGACCCCAGGAGGTGGGTGGTGTGTAGTGAGACCCCAGCCGGTGGGTGGTGTGTAGTGAGACCCCAGCCGGTGGGTGGTGTGCAGTGAGACCCCAGCCGGTGGGTGGTGTGCAGTGAGACCCCAGCCGGTGGGTGGTGTGTAGTGAGACCCCAGCCGGTGGGTGGTGTGCAGTGAGACCCCAGCCGGTGGGTGATATGTAGTGAGACCCCAGTCGGTGGGTGATGTGCAGTGAGACCCCAGTCGGTGGGTGATGTGCAGTGAGACCCCAGGCGGTGGGTGATGTGCAGTAAGACCCCAGCCGGTGGGTCGTATGGTGTGAGACCACTACTGTATATGCACGGCAGGTGAGCTGTCAGCAGAACAGGTCTTCCTGGCAAGATTCTGACGAGAGCGTGGCCGACCTGCCCGGGACGTGCGGACAAATAAACAGCATGATGAGTCGGCCGGCGGCGTGTTGACACGTGAGCCACCGGCGCCACCTCGTCATTACACAGGCCACTGCAAATAGCGCGGCCACCCGCACGTCACGTCACGTCACGTCACGCCTTACGCCGCACGTCACGCCCGTGTCGCGTCACGTCACGCCCGCGTCGTGTCACGTCACGCCCGTGTCGCGTCACGTCACGCCCGTGTCGTGTCACGTCACGCCCGTGTCGCGTCACGTCACGCCCGCTTCGCGTCACGTCACGCCCGTGTCGCGTCACGTCACGCCCGCGTCGTGTCACGTCACGCCCGTGTCGCGTCACGTCACGCCCGCGTCGCGTCACGTCACGCCCGCGTCGTGTCACGTCACGCCCGTGTCGCGTCACGAGTCACGTCGGGTCAGACGGTCGGGGATGGCCGGCTGTCCAGTCGGCGGTCAGCGTGACGATTGGGAGCACGCAGCGAGCCGTCGGCGGCCGGTAGCCGGCTGGCGGCCGGCCAACCGGCAGCCGAAATAGCCGGCCGGACCGGGGGTGGCGTGCAGTCGTGCCGGCGCGGCCGGCCCGCCTGTTTGGTGAGCGGCCGATGGTTCGCCAAACCCCACCGCCGGCCAGACGGCTTCCATGCACCGGTGACGTCACTGACGTACCTGTGGCGCTCCGTGGCCCGCCGGAAATACACAGAGTGCAGACCGTGCGTCACGGCCGGACGGCGCTGCAGGTGTCTCCGATTACAGATGTCTCAGGTCGCAGGTGTATCAGATCACGGGCGACTGATGCCGCAGGTGTGTCAGGTCACAGGTGTCTGGGATCACGTGTGTCAGGTCACGGGTGTCTCAGGTCAGAGGCGGTTCGGACTGGAATCAGCCCGGGATCGCAGGTATACCGAACCAGATTAGTATCCGATTTCATGATCCTAGGATCGGAGAAGTCCCGGGTTTCAGTTGTCTCGGACTAGATTTGTTTCAGGCCACAGGTGTCTTAGACCAGATTCGGCTTCGGTTACAGGTGGACCGGATCAGATAATTATCCGGTTTCAGGTGTCTCTGGTCACGCTGATTTCCTACCAGATATGTCGGGGTGTATCAACGGTTGTAAATATCGAGATACAAGGCTCACTGGCAACTTAATAGCAGTGTGTAGGTACTTTAAGTAAAGACCAGAAAGAAAATCGTCGCGTGATGCGTCGAATTCTATTTGGCTCCCAGGTGTCGTGTCCTTAGGCTGTACCCGGCGGCTTCGGTTGGCGTGCTGAATCCACCGATGTCCCGAATATCCAGACACCATTGCTTTCTGCACCACCCACTGTGGTGTGCGCGAGTGCTACTATCAACAGTCAACAATTTTGGCTCCTGTATTCGGACTACGAGGAAATGCTTGTTGTCTCCCCTCGCCACTCCTGAAAAGGTCGCATTATTCACCTTGTCATGCACGAGTCAGGGTGACGGTGACATCAGTTCACAGGAACACGTGATCAGCGCTGCACCTCTGTGTTGGCCGCCGGAACAGCATTTTGGGCGCGGTAGTCACCATGACGTCAACAGATGTGGGTCATTGCGAAGGCATGCGGCCGAACTTGGGGGGCCTCGTCCCACCATTGGTGCCACGACGGCTGACGCATGCTGGCCGCTCCCCGTCGTCGACAGGCCCGGGAGGGCGTGGGGCTGATGGAGGCGCGATTGGCTAACGGCGCGCGACGGCAGCACCGTCGGCCGGCGTCGAACAGACGGGGCGGCGCCGGCCGGTGTCGCGCCGATGTGCACGGTGTCGGCGGCTGTCGGCGGCTGTCAGCTGCCGCGTCAGCTGCTGCCAGGTGGACACGCCAGTGCGCGTGAGATGCTGCTCATGCACGACCGCGGCGGCGAGCGGCGTCTGGTTGAAGCAATCCGGCGTCACCGCCTCTGCAGCCCGACAGATAGGCGGACGACAGGCGGCAGCGGCGGGTGACTTAGGGCGTCCCGAGCCGGCCGCCTCTCCGGCCCGACAGGTACGCGGACTTCGGGCGGCGGCGGCGGCTCCGGCTCAACAGATAGGCGGACGACAGGCGGCGGCGGCGGCGGCGGGCGACTGAGGGCGTCCCGACCCTGCGGCCCAACAGATCGGCAGCCGGCGGAAGCTCGGCCGGGCGGGAGGTCCGGCCGGGAGGCGCAGGCCATGAATGAGTCGAGTGTCGGCGGCGGCCGGCCACAATGGCGGCGTGGACGGCGGCGCCGCTGCCATTGAGCCGGCCGGAGAGGCGGGCCGGTGACGCTGCCACGCTATCCCCGCCATCGGCCGGCCGGTGACGCCGACTGATGGCTCCACTTTGTCGGCGGCCAGCTGCGCCGTCGGCCGAACACAGTCGTCGGCAGGTGCAGGCGACACAGGCGACACACTCGGCTCGGCCACGCCGATACAAATCGGCCGGCACCGGGCGCGCCTATTCAGAGCCGGCGGCCGCGGCGAGATAACGCGCTCCAGGGAGCGACGCCAATCCGACCGACGGCAGCGACTCTCAGGTGTGCCCGGGCCCTACCCGGCTCCACCTCAGAGCCGGTCGAGAATCAGTCCAGCCCCCCCCCATCCCCACGAGACCATCCCCAGCTATTCTGCTTCATCACAGCTGCCCCAGTTCCGCCGCATACCCAACCACGCACCGCCGAGCTTTCCTCGCGCGCCGGACAAGCGCCACCGCTGATAGCACGCCGCAGTTGTCAACTCATTACTGCTCCGCAGCCTGGGCCAGGATCAGTGGCCCGCTTAACCGCATGGAACTTCCACTGGTATGGCTTGCGTGTGGCCAAGATTAGATGATTTACACCAATATACGTGAAGCTAGCTGGACTGAGCCAATGCAGTGGTTCAGTCGCATTGCAATGTGGTGAGGTAATGTTAATCCGATCACTGCGCTTTACCTCGTGCAAAGTCGACGGATCGCGTCACGACCACGCGGGGGCGCACGAGTCCCGGTGCATAGATGAAGTCATCGAGTCGCCAAGCTAATTGAATCCGACTACCACGCGTTGTGTTCGGTGAATTGGATTACCGTGTGTGTTGTGATCGCTGCATGGGTGTGCTCGCCGGGTGTGCAAGGGGCCTCTACGGCCACTGTTTATAAATCTTCCTCCTTCTGCGGCCCGTCAGCATGGAAATCTCCCTCCTTCTGCGGCCCGTCAACACGGCAATCTCCCTCCGTCTGCGGCCCGTCAACACGGCAATCTTTCTCCGTCTGCGGCCCGTCAACAAGGCAATCTCCCTCCGTCTGCGGCCCGTCAACAAGGCAATCTCCCTCCATGTGCGGTCCGTCAACACGGCAATCTTTCTCCGTCTGAGGCCCGTCAACACGGCAATCTTTCTCCGTCTGCGGTCCGTCAACACGGCAATCTCCCTCCGTCTGCGGCCCGTCAACACGGCAATCTCCCTCCGTCTGCGGCCCGTCAACACGGCAATCTCCCTCCGTCTGCGGCCCGTCAACACGGCAATCTCCCTCCGTCTGCGGCCCGTCAACAAGGCAATCTCCCTCCATGTGCGGTCCGTCAACACGGCAATCTCCCTCCGTCTGCGGCCTGTCAACACGGCAATCTTTTCCGTCTGCGTCCTCCGTCTGCGGTCCGTCAACACGGCAATCTCCCTCCGTCTGCGGCCCGTCAACAAGGCAATCTCATTCCATGTGCGGTCCGTCAACACGGCAATCTCCCTCCGTCTGCGGCCTGTCAACACGGCAATCTCCTTCCGTCTGCGGCCCGACAATACGGCAATGTTCCCCGTCTGCGGCCCGGCAACACTGCACGACAACGCGATAACTGTCACCCAGCTGTCCGCACAAGACAGATCGTCACTCACAGCAGTATTCTCCTCGCCGACATGTACATTATTCGGCGCATTTTATCGTTGCAGGACCTCACTGAAGCCGACGGATGGGGAAAACACGAGTGTTCAGATGAAATCGCAGCCGGCCTGCGCTTGACACACACGAACAGCGTTGACTATAGTCAGAGCACGTGCGCAGCATTGGTTTCTCCGTGTCTCGGGTGCTTAGTGTGTGTTGCTAGCATGCACCGCGAAGAGGCTCTAGTAGTGTCTGTGTCTAGGAATTCGAACACTAACATATGGTTAACGATAAACGGATAGAAAGCCAAATGTTGGCTGTTTCACCATTTCAAAATGGCTTTCGACCTGTTAGGCATGTGCACCAAGGATTTCACCGCTGATCGAGTATTTGCGCTGCAATGTATTCCAGTTATGTTGGACGACATGCAGCCGTGCGGTCCATTATGATCAAGGACAGGCTTCCAGGCCGTGAGATTCGCAGTTGTGTTCATATTCTGCCGTGACCTGTTGGGATACATGTCAAGCGATACGCTATGGAATGCTTTTTTGTCGCTGAATCGCAGTTGTATGTTCACATTGGACCTGTATCTTTTGGGATTCATATCAAGTGGTAAGTTATTGACTGCTTCCTTGGCACATAGGCTGGTTCATTTACCCTAGCAAGCCCCCCCCCACACACACACTCCCCACCCCATCCACCCACACCCTCCAACAACAAAAATCGAAGGAACGTTTTGCTACTCTTCGGTATGATAAGGACCGCTGCGTGCTTTATCTCTTCACTGCAAGCTAGTTGAGTTATTGAAAGGCGAAGTTGTGTTTCTTATCACCAAGATTGCTCTTGCAGCCACTCGTCGAGTGTATCGGGAGCCTCGAACCATCGCCTTGTGACAGATGATCTGTGTGCCCGCTGCTCTGACTCTGAGCATTAGGTGTGATCAGCCTTGTGACAGATGATCTGTGTGCCTGCTGCTCTGACTCTGAGCATTAGGTGTGATCAGCCTTGTGACAGATGATCTGTGTGCCCGCTGCTCTGACTCTGAGCATTAGGTGTGATCAGCCTTGTGACAGATGATCTGTGTGCCTGCTGCTCTGACTCTGAGCATTAGGTGTGATCAGCCTTGTGACAGATGATCTGTGTGCCCGCTGCTCTGACTCTGAGCATTAGGTGTGATCAGCCTTGTGACAGATGATCTGTGTGCCCGGTGCTCTGACTCTGAGCATTAGGTGTGATCAGCCTTGTGACAGATGATCTGTGTGCCTGCTGCTTTGACTTTAAGTATAAGGTTTGATAATCAGCCTTGTGACAGATGATCTGTGTGCCTGCTGCTCTGACTCTGAGCATTAGGTGTGATCAGCCTTGTGACAGATGATCTGTGTGCCTGCTGCTCTGACTCTGAGCATTAGGTGTGATCAGCCTTGCGACAGATGATCTGTGTGCCCGGTGCTCTGACTCTGAGCATTAGGTGTGATCAGCCTTGTGACAGATGATCTGTGTGCCTGGTGCTCTGACTCTGAGCATTAGGTGTGCTCAGCCTTGTGACAGATGATCTGTGTGCCTGCTGCTCTGACTCTGAGCATTAGGTGTGATCAGCCTTGTGACAGATGATCTGTGTGCCCGCTGCTCTGACTCTGAGCATTAGGTGTGATCAGCCTTGTGACAGATGATCTGTGTGCCTGTGCTCTGACTTGTTAGGTGATCAGCCTTGTGACAGATGATCTGTGTGCCTGCTGCTCTGATTATAGGTGTGATCAGCCTTGTGACAGATGATCTGTGTGCCTGCTGCTCTGACTCTGAGCATTAGGTGTGATCAGCCTTGTGACAGATGATCTGTGTGGTTGCTTTGAATTAGGTGTGATAGCCTTGTGCGATGATCTGGGTGCTCTGACTCTGAGCATTAGGTGTGATCAGCCTTGTGACAGATGATCTGTGTGCCTGCTGCTCTGACTCTGAGCATTAGGTGTGCTCACGGACTTCTGGCGCGAGCAACTGGAGTGATCACTCATTAAAGCAAGATGTGCAAGCGTTCTTTGCTTGTGCTGCAATTGCTTCTAAGGTGTACGTCAATGGTAGCATGGCACATCGACATTATGCTCTTCACCTTGGATTGCTGGCAACTACTGGATCGAGGTTCTGTGACACTGGTGTATTTACATGAGTTCCCTATTAGCTGTTCCACGTGGTAAGTCCACCCGCATGCACCGACACTGCACAGTGAGTGCAATATGCGCCGACACTGCACAGTATGCACCGACACTGCACATTATGCACCGACACTGCACAGTATGCACCGACACTGCACAGTATGCACAGTATGCACCGACACTGCACAGCATACACGGTGTGCGCACTATGCACTGAAACTACACAGTATGCACAGTATGCACAGTATATGTACATGTACCGACACTGGACAGTATCAACAGCATGCACCGAGCTTGCACAGTATTCACAGTATTCACCGAAGCTGCACACTATGCGCGGCATGCACCGAAACTGCCGAACGGAAGCAGTTCGTGATGCTCACTGAGCGGCTGGTGCAGCCAGGACTGTCCTGGGGGCACCAGAGAAAATGTGATGAAAAAGGAGCCTTCGACGCCCGAAGTGCGCCGAAAAGTTAGGACTTTGCCTGGTGAAAATCACAAAATGTCTCGTTCGATATAGTGTGTTTTGTTGCCATTTGGCGTGCCCCCGGGTCCGTCGCCCTTGGCTGTGCCTCCCTCCGCTGCTGACCCAGCATCGGAAGGTGGTGAAGGGAGCTCAAGGTGTCAGACGATCAGCCACACGCCAGACTATCTCTCACCGAAGCTCGCGTCCGTTACACTCCAGTAATCGCCGTCAGGAAACCTTGCTTTCATGCATAGTGTCTGTATTGGCCCTGCACAGACGTCTCTTCAAACAGACCACCGAGCGAGCGAATGTGAAGGTGAAGGCAAACATAACTAAGAGCTGCCGATCAAGCTTTCCACCCATCTTCTCGCGCTCTCCCCTCTCTCTACCCCCCTCTCTCTCTCTCTCTCTCTTTATCTTTCCCTCTCTCTGTCACTCGTACTCTTTCTCGCACTCACTCCTTCCTCTGGCTTGCGCTTGCTTCTCCTTGAGCTGTTTGCAGACTCGCATCGTCTGTCTAACTTTGCTTTGTGTTTAAACGTGTTGGTAATCTTCCTGCATTTTCTCTATCTCCAGCTTCTTGCCACAGGATCAGTTTGGGAATCGTTTCCTGCGCAGAAGCGGTTGGTCTCCTGATTTTTCTGGGAGCCTCAGCCGGTAACGGTGCTCTGCTCCTGTCCCCTGTGCCCGGCCGCGACGTCAGTGCCCGGCCACTGCGGCAGTGCCCGGCCCCGGCGGCAGTGCCCGGCCACTGCGGCAGTGCCCGGCCGCGGCGTCAGTGCCCGGCCACTGCGGCAGTGCCCGGCCCCGGCGGCAGCGCCCGGCCCCGGCGGCAGTGCCCGGCCACTGCGGCAGTCCCGGTCGCGAGTGCAGTGTTCGGCCGCGGTGGCAGTGCCCGGCCCCGGTGGCAGTGCCCGGCCACTGCCGCAGTGCCCGGCCACTGCGGCAGTGCCCGGCCCCGGTGGCAGTGCCCGGCCACTGCCGCAGTGCCCGGCCCCGGCGGCAGTGCCCGGCCGCGGTGGCAGCGCCCGGCCGCGACGTCAGTGCCCGGCCACTGCCGCAGTGCCCGGCCCCGGCGGCAGTGCCCGGCCGCGGTGGCAGCGCCCGGCCCCGGTGGCAGTGCCCGGCCGCGGTGGCAGCGCCCGGCCGCGACGTCAGTGCCCGGCCACTGCCGCAGTGCCCGGCCCCGGCGGCAGTGCCCGGCCGCGGTGGCAGCGCCCGGCCCCGGCGGCAGTGCGACGCACGTGCGAGCCGACACAAGCGCGCTGTCGGCACACACGCACGGTATTGGCGCTGCCACAGCCCGCCGACTCCTCGAGAGCTGAGATGACCGGCCGACAGCGGCGGCGGCGGCCGCCTGGGAAAACACGACCGGCGGCCGCGCCGGCGAGTCAACAAAGTCATCGTGGTGTTGTGAGGCGGCTCGAGTGTCCGCGACCGGCGCCGCCGCCGGGCCGCCGGGCCGCCGCGTCGGCGCTGATCGGTGCCGATAAACCAAACAGAGCGGCCGCGGAGGGCCACACGCGGCGCGCGCTCCCCAGCGGCGGCACCGCTGCACGGCTGGCCGCCGCCGCCGCCGCTGCATAGCAACCCGGCAGGCCGTGGTGCCGGGCCGCCGCCGGACGGGGTGTAACAGAGCTTCGGCGGAAATATTGGCGCGAACCAGCCGATGATGGCGCGGAGCGAGCGCGGTCCGGCCTGGAGAGAATGCACCGATGTGGTCGACTGTGACCCTTATGCCGAGGCGACTATGCAAATCCGCCGGCTCCGTTAGTGCAGTGGTCGGTGTGTCAACTCTACCGCAGTGGACGTGTGTCGTGTCCCCTACACCTGCACGTGTCTCCTGACCGGCCCACCGCAGTAGACGTGTGGCGTGTCCCCTACACCTGCACGTGTCTCCTGACCGGCCCACCGCAGTAGACGTGTGGCGTGTCCTCAACGCCTGCAGGTGCCTTCTGATCGGCCACCAAGAGGCGCCACTTGTGCGCGTCTGCCCTCTTCTGCGGTCAGTCATCCCCCGTCATTTGTGGCTGAGTGTTGACGCTGCGCAGAGGTCAGCGCCTGTCCGGTCCAGGCGGCCGCCCTCGCCATCTCCTTGCCGTGGTCACGCTGTTGTGGGCGTGGGGTGGGAACGGTCAACGGTCCACATGAAACACTTGTGCCGCAAAATTCTGTACCGCTCCTGACGGCGCTCATCTGCGTGTGTAGGTAAAGGTGATAAGGGAAATGCGCGGAAGTATCGGACGGATGCGCTTGGGTGTGTCTGCCGGATGCTATTTGGAATGGAAATATGGCAAATAGCTGTGAAGTACGGTTTTCCAAGTAGCAGCTTATGCATGATGACCTATGGGAACAGACATGTGCAACTTTCTTTCATCAATAGCCCAATTGCATTTCTCAAAGCTACCTGATGATCAAAATTGTATGAAGCATATTGTTATGTATGTATGATATATATATATATATATATATATATATATATATATATATATATATATATATATATATATATATATATATATATATATATATATATATATATACGCAAGGAATAACTATATAAAGTTGTTCACAATATGGTTTTCTTGTTGGACATTTTGCATATCTGCTGCAAGAACTTCCAAGTTATGTCAGACTATCCAGAACTTAATTTGGTAAACCATGGGCATCCGTCCTTATAACCTATGAGGTGCAAGGCTAATGGTATGGCGGCAAAGCATATGCCAGTCTACAATGTAAAAGATTCCGTGCTGCGGTTGCCATACTTTGCTCAGTTTTTCACCACCATGGAACCTTTGCTTTTTCAATTATTAACCCGCCTTGAGAATATACTAAAACTATCACATCAAGATAATGGAAAAGCGGAATGAACCGGAACCGAAGTTATGATGCCGGACCTCGTTTGTGGCTGAAAGCGAAGGCGATACCAGAGCGATTCTACTTCCATGTATATGGTACGATAGTTGGCTGCTTTCCAGAACCAAGCCAAGTGTGGACCCACGCTTGTGGAACTGCAATAACGTTTTTGCCACAGCTGTTCGCGTTCTAACTTGTGTCCGCCTAGGACTAGATGTCGTCAGCTTTGTCTAATTGTGCATTTTTATTGGGATCGATGGTTCTTTATTTCTTCCTTTTGTGATGCAACTTCGTAAATGTTTCTCATCCGAAATAATCCGACGTGAATGCTTCTCATCCGAAATAGTCCGAATAGTACCGACATATGTGAATTCGCATAGGTTCAGCGTTCGTTTTCACCAAAAAAGGAAGAAAAGCATACGCGCAAAAGCATTCGATGGTAGCTCGCTGCGTAGTATGCACGCGTCGCTCTTTTATCATCCACCATGACAGTTCAGCACGATAACTGTGTGGGAGCACAAGTCCAACGTCAGAACGGTTATCTAGCAAATCGCAGCAACTATTGCAAAGGTGCGGCATATCTCTCTTCGTTTGATTTTAAGTCAGATCTTCATCCTTCCCCTATCCGCAACCAGAAAAGAAATTGACAATGCAAGAAGCACGGAGAACTCTGCGTGGCGAAAGATAGCTATCACAGAATGCATTCCGTATCTAGAATATAATTCGGGTTTATATTTGGGCTATATTATGACATATTGATGACCTTGGTCTCTCCTTTCATAAGTCTCGTTTTGCATACCGCTGCATTTTATTTCATAACATTTGGTTTGATTGGATGGCCCGCAAAGCAAAACATTAAAGACCGATCATCGTTTCTGTTACCTAGCTCATATAAGTGCTGAGCTGAGCAAACTGCTGTGATTTTTTCCAGGCAGGTGTGGCGCTGTAGCACCAATGATGAGTGACCAGGACAAGAAGGTACTGATTTACTGGGAATCGCACGATGTTCTCCACCTATGACTACACTGCAGTCTTATCAGTGACTTTGAACTTGAGGTTAGACTGGACTAATGAAAGGACTACAAGTTGTTCGTGCGTCAGGATGTCTGTAATTGTAGCCTCCGAAGTGACAATAGCGCCCAGTGATTTCAACGTATTTGTTAGTCGTCTTATACCATAGTTAGTCGTCTGCCACCATAACGCTCCTAAAAGAGAATCACTGCGACCGCGCCACCACCGCGCCGTTTTCCACCCGAGCCGCACGAGGCTATCTGAGGCGCTTCCGTCCACCGGCGGCGTCACGTCACGTCACGTCGTGACGTCACCGGTTCCGGCGGACGTGCCGCCGCGTCACGCGCCACGCGTGGCAGGGCTCTGTACTCGGAGACGTGCCGTGACTGGGTCAGTTGGCCGCACGACAGGCCAGGTGCACTGTGCTGTGCATCTCCGGAGGGAGCGCCTCCAGTGTGGGCCAGCTGCTGTTGTTCTCAGCGGAACGGAAGGAGTGAACTCTGATTGGTCTGTGATTGGGCTGTGATTGAACTGTGATTGGGTTGTGATTAGGTCCGGTAGATTGCCATGGCAGTCTTGAGTAAGTGAGCGGGTCCTGCGAGAGTAATTCACAGTTGACTGGATGACAAACACTGAGAGTGATAACTCAACTGCACTGACGTAACAACAGCAGCGACAGGTGAGGCTCACAGAAACAAATCAAGTGACAGTGACACCTGGAAATTTCCTCACTGTCGTATTTACTACATAAACACAGTGTGCCCAAAGGGTGGCAGTGACGACACTGAGCCTCTCTGGCACCTGAGCGCGGGCTTCATAGTTATCCAAGTGCCATCCTGTAGTGGCTCATACCGCTGTGTAAAGAAGCATCAAGGTCGGGACTCTCAACACCATAGATCGTGCTATGGTCTGCTCCAATTTCCAACCATGCATTCAAATGTTTAACTCTCGAACTGCCGAGGGACACATTTGTCCATCCCCGTCATGTTTTCCGAGATAACCATCGACCCCATAGCACGATAGAGCTCACATTTGGCAAACTTGCTGATAATTCAATAGCGATTCGTTTGACCTTAAATGGTTGTCTTACGTTTCATGGTCACTGACTTGAAAAACGTGAAGGTCTGGTTTCGAAACATGCCAATTTAAAATTACTTTTAGGGTAATTTCTTAGAGTTGTTAAAAATACGGTTTCAAAGATACTTAAGCACTTCATTCCGATCGATCGTCTGTATTTGTCCAAAGACAGTTCACATAGTTTGGCCTACCGGAAAGAGGGGATCGACCGACCAACGCAGTTCTCGAGTAAATGGGTGTCAAGTCGTTGCGAGTGCATTATATCGAAACCGTATCCGGGGAGTAATGGTACGTTAAATAATTAAAACGTCTCAATGTATGAATGCATTCCAATCAAACATTATATGTTACCAATACACCGAGGCAAAGCTAGACATGGTACATACCAAATGATGCAGGCGTCCCGAAGTTTTTCAAACATTGTCGTCCCTATTCCTTACCTTGGACAAGACATGCGGCCTGGTAGTGACAAGTCAGAGACGCAGCTGGCAATGTGTGTTCCGATCAATGTCTGTTCACAGAAATGCTTACCACCAAAGTCGGCCAACAAACTGATGTGTTATCTCAGAGGAAAACATCACTGAGATTAATACTGACGGAAAGGAACAAACTAAGCATGGACGTACCTAATTGTGCTCTCAGACGAAGGACATGTAGCTGCGAACCTCTTGAAATCAAAATATGTTGCATCTTAATTCGTAATGGACCGGATGTTGAGAGGGATTACCCATTTTGTACATCAGAATTACGTGTGCCATACAAAGTAGCCCCCTCCCGTCTCCCTCCCCCTCTCCCCTCCCATCCCCTCCCCTCCCACTCCCCTCCCATCCCCTCCCCCTCCCCTATACCAGTATGCGTGTGCCATGCAGAGCAGACTCTGCCTCTACATCAGTGTTTGTGCCACATGCAGAGCAGCCCCACCCCTACACCAGTGTTCGTGTGCCCTATAGAGAGTAGCCTCCCTTGCATCAGTGTCCGTACACCATACAGAGCAGCCCCCATCTCTAAATCAGTGTCCGTGCGCCGTCTAGAGCGGGGTCTCCCTCGCCCCCCTACGCCAGTGTCTGTGTGCTGTGTAGAGCGGGGGCTCCCCCCCCCTCACACACACACGCCTGCGGCTGCACTGTCTGGCGCACCTGACTGCGTGAGCGGTGCTTTTCAAGTGTATTGGGAAGTCTAAATGTGAGTGTAACATGAGTGTAACGCGGCGCACGCGTCTGTTGCAGAGACGACCGCCGAGATGGCCTCGTGATCCAGGCGAGTCGGTGCCCCGAGCAGCTGACGCAAAATGCGACTCGGCACCATGACAGCCCTAGTGGTAAGTGTCAAGCCGAGTGTACATCATGACAGCCCTAGTGGTAAGTGTCAGCCGAGTGTACACCATGACAGCCCTAGTGGTGAGTTTCCGCGGAGGATGTACCATGGCAACCCTAGTGGTGAGTGTCTGCAGAGGGTACACCGTGACAGCCCTAGTGGTGAGTGTCCCCCTAAGGTACACCATGACAGCCCTTGTGGTGAGTGTCTGCAGAGGGTACACCGTGACAGCCCTAGTGGTGAGTGTCCCCCTAAGGTACACCATGACAGCCCTAGTGGTGAGTGTCTGCAGAGGGTACACCGTGACAGCCCTAGTGGTGAGTGTCTGCGGAGGGTACACCATGCCCTAGTGGTGACGGTGGGTGTTGATGTAGATCAGTTATGGTGGGTGGCAACGAATGGTACACCCGGGATGTAGCTCAGTTATGGTGAGTGTCAACAGAGGGTACACCCGGGGTGTAGCTCAGTTATGGTGAGTGTCCACGAATGGTACACCCGGGATGTAGCTCAGTTATGGTGAGTGTTAACAGAGGGTACACCCAGGATGTAGCTCAGTTATGGTGAGTGTCCACGAATGGTACACCCAGGATGTAGCTCAGTTATGGTGAGTGTCAACAGAGGGTACACCCGGGATGCAACTGAGTTATGGTAGGTGTCCACGAAGGGTGCATCCAGGATGTAACCCAGTTACGGTGGGTGTCGACGAAGAGTTATAACTCAGTTATGGTTGGTGTCAATGAGGAGCACAACCGAGATATAAACTCAGTAGTATTAGGTGTTATCAACTGGTATCCGTGAGACATACACCCAGCCGTGGTGGGTGTCGATGAGAAGTACATACAGGACATAATTCCGCAGTGGTGAGCGTTATACAAGTGTGCACCTAGGAAATCGCCCGGTGATGTTCATTTCCAATGAGGGGTTCATATAATCGGTAAAAGTTGCAGAAGTAAGCATATGGAAAATTTCAACCAGACGTATATTCATGCAATGTAAGAGGTGGGTAGATTCACGAGCTGTGGGCGCGTGATTTTTGGAACGCTTTTCACTTAATTATCCGAGCAGAGCCTTATATGTACGCTAAAGAGGCCTACACACCGGAAGAAGGCCAGGCTCGCCTTTTCCCGTTCATTCTCTCTCTAGTCGGATCTTAACCTACCCCAGGTTTGACAGTGTGAACCTACACTTGGCACTCCAAACCGGATAGAGCATTCCATGATGTGCAGTCGCAGACAGTTACAGAGGCTTATTACTCAGCTCACTTACTTTTCAAAACGTACCCAGGTTCCAAGTACGATGCCGGAGGCGTTCAGAGAATAAAACGGTGTTGGTACCCACCGGCTGCTATTCCAATGCTCATTCACTTCGTTGCTATTGTCAGAAAATTATCGTCATTGGATGTTCTGAATGTCAAATTGCCTGATGGGTCCAATGCAACTAGCTTGCACTTAGCGTTGTCCAATATTCTGTTAATGCTCCTGAACAACAGTTCAATTGAAATATATAAACGAAAACAACGTCATAGATCCAACATTGTTTAAAGCATTTCCAGTCTGATCTGCGATGCATTGGTTGCAAGTTGTTATTGTGCTGACCACACTGCAGACTGGGCAGCAACATGTCACATCTCGTCATAAGGATGTGACCCAGTGGCCTAATGGTAGGTATCTCATCATAAGAGTGTCACAGAGTGACCTAATGGTAGACCTTTCGTCATACGAATGTGCCCGAGTCAGTGGTGGGCACGATCTCGCTAATCCGCTTACCGCTAATTAGCGCAGCTAACTTTTTCGATAGCAGATTGGCGTTTTTGGTAACTTTGGAAACCGTCAGTGGAACATTTACCTTCCGCTAAGTTTAGTTCCGCCATTTTTAAGTCCGCTGGCAAAATTCCTACATGTTTCATTATCAACTTTCAATAAGATATATATGTATATATATATATATATATATATATATATGTATATTTGTATTTATATATATATATATATATATATATATATATATATATATATATATATATATATATATATATATATATATATATATATATATATATATATATATATATATATATATATATATATATATATATGTGCATATGTACAATACATCTTACAATTACAGCCCATGTTCTCTATAGGAAAAGATATATTGTGGGCCAAGAGAGCCACCCTGTCAGATGGCAACTTTAAGAGGCTGATGTTCATGATGGGCAACCCGAATCACGTCGAGGCGATAGAGAAGGTCCAGCCAGATTGAATGTATTTGTTTATTATATTATTAAAGTTTGATACATTTTTGCAGTAAATAAAGAAAATGTGTTGCAAGAATGTGATGGTAAAATAATCGATAGTTTTATTTCAATAAATAATTTGTTAATTTAATTATTTGTGTTTGTAAGAGTTTTAGAGCTAAGGAACCAAACCCCAGTTCAATTCATATCACAAAAGTTAGCTGTTAGCGGTTAGTGTTAGCTTCCGCTATTTTTATTAGCGGTTTAGCGGTTTAGCGTTAGCGAAGTTAACTTTTTAGTTAGCGGATTACCGGTGAGCGAAGCTAACTTTTCGGTTGGCGGTGCCCACCGCTGGACCGAGTGAGCTAATGGTAGGTGCCTCGTCATAAGAATGGGACAGAGTGGCCTAATAGTAGACGTTTCGTCATAAGAATGGGACAGAGTTGCCTAATGGTACATGTTTCGTCATAAGAATGGGACAGAGTGGCCTAATAGTACATGTTTCGTTATAAGAATGGGACAGAGTGGCCTAATGGTAGACGTTTCGTCATAAGAATGTGACCGAGTGAACTAATGGTAGGTGTCTCGGCATAAAGAGGCGACCGAGTGACGTAATGGTAGCTGTCATGATGTGCGCCGACTTTATCTACACTTATTTTCGAAACTCACCCTTCAGTCTCAACAGTGTAATATCGTCTACCCACATGATTGATAATGCACCTAAAATTAATGTATGTTTGTACTGCGCGCACCATTTTCGGAATAAGTTGTGCATATGTTTTTCGTTTTTCGATTTGGTTGCAGACACTATTTTTCGAATTAGGTTTGAAGTTAAGCTTATTTGGCTAGCTCTGAACATTTCGAGACGATGGAGACCACATCAGATGATGGAGATAGAGGCATAGTGCATGGCAAGATATGACTAGGATAGTGCTGGAACATGATAGAATACGTATATGCAATTAGCTTGGCAGAGGCTTGATCACCGCTGTGGTGATCATGCACAATAGAGCTACCTTGGTGGATGAACATGTCTATTTTCGCGAATTAGGTCCATTGCTTGAACATGAGTAGATTAAATTATTATTCGCCAATCTTATAATCCACAAATAGCACAATTAATACTCTAGATTTGAGGTTATTTACTATCTTTCTTGCAGGACTATCTTTTAGAGACAAGATTTGAGGTTAATTACTGGGGTTTCACCCCGTTTTCATCGATATTTGGTTTTTCTACGATTAATTCAACTGCTGAAGCTAGTGAGTGTTTCAAGCAACCCAGAGCAACTGCTGTTGGTGCATAAATGCAGCTTAATCCTCAGTATGTGAGTCATCTGTTATTAATAATAGTTCGTAAAATGCGTTATTCTTTCCACACTGCTGGAAACCTGTTGTGGTTCTGGTGCTGATGTTCTAAGCTGGCTGCGGTAGGTCGTGGCGGAGCTAGTGTCGCTGAAGTTCCAGCAGGCCGCTGTAGAGTTGGTGTTGATAAAACTCCGGTAGTTCACGGTAGAACTGTTGCTGATGGAACTCCAGCAGGCCGCAGTGGAGCTGGTGCTGATGGAGCTCCGGTAGGTCGATACGGAGCTGGTGCTGGTTAAGCTCCAGCGATCCTCGCTAGTACTGCTTGCAGCAATGGCGCAGTAATACCTATGTCGTCAACACTGCATGACACTATACTCGTGCTACTGGATATTTGTGGTTATGCCGAAAATGATCAAATTTTAATCCGCCTGTCATTTTCCGAGAGCTACACACAGACAGCGGTGATAAATGACCAGACATGTGGTGAGCCACAACCTAGATCTCCGGTCTGTTATCATCGCCACTACGTCTGATGCATGAATAAACATCATCATTGTGCTTAATGTTCTTGAGTGGCAGGCGTCTTCTCATCGAACGTTACTGAGCTGCTTTGTAGCGAATGAAATGATTTAGCATCCCTGCTCAATGGAACAATTGGAGTATTAAGTCCATCTTTGACATGACATTTCAAGCGAAACGTCTACCAGCCAAAGCAAACTGATTTATTGGTCTTATTATCTATTTAAGAAAAAAATCGTGAACATGGGAAATCAAAGGAATATGATTAATTTTGACTCAAAAGTGCCAGCTGATGTAATCGTTCGCTAGGCAATATTGGCAGTGGTGACGCAAGCACTAGGGATCGATCATCCGTATTAAGCGTTGTTCCAGGACAAAGAAAAAAGAAAAAGAAATATTGTGTGTTCGCTCCGTGGGTATCAGTATATATGCGGTCCTTCGTCACACCCCTTCTTGCATACGTTATAGGTCTTTCTCGGAACAAAAAGAAATATGGGAAAAGTTAGGCACGGCTCCATATTGATTTCGTTGTTGTCGATACTCCATTCCATGTACTGATATATACCGTTCATCGCATTCGCCTAATGAATGTTTCTTGGGTCTCAATTGTGCCCGCGACATTTGCTCAAGGAAAACTTGTTGAGTTGCAATTTTAACCGCGACATTCGTCCAGTGAAGACTTGTTCAATCGCAATTATAGTCGCGACATTCAAACAGTGATTCATTGTTAGACCACAATTGTATCCACGACATTCGCGAATATCCTACAAATATGCTTGGTGACAGACGAAGAACTGCATCACTCTAGCTATGTTTCCTTTGATTTCATTGTTCTGCATGCCAACAAATGTGACCTATGTAACGACTTCGCAATGTTCCTGCGACGCGAAAAGGAGGTTGACATTTTATGACGTTGAAAATCCATGCAAACATGAGCTTTGAGGTTGTGACGGTTTGAAGATGTGACTCCACCTTGGTTCTCCTTTCAAAATTACGAAAACTATCAAAGAAGCAGAAACCACGAGCAAGCTCCTAGCGGGTTTCCGCTGAAACTCATAAAGTTTCTCTAATGTACCATGAGCACCATGGGTGAGGAATTTCCGACCACCATTCCTCTACTTACTCGTGGTCTGCGACAATTAACTCTTCCGAAGGGATCTTGCAATATAATACAATTTGGTTGGAAATTTGGCAGTGGAGCTTCACTGCAAGCATAATGTAATCTGTTTGTCATCATGATGTGAAACTCTAGCAGCACCCACAAATTCAGTTGTCATGTCCAGAGCTGGCATGCTATTTCTGGGTGGTGTTACCTCCGTGTCGGTGATGTCTGCTATCGCTGATCGATGTTTTATTCCGGCAGGTTTTGTTGGTGTCTATACCCAGTAGTTGTGAACGTAACAGTATGGCGAAGCAAGAGGAGCGCCCGCACAGGCATCGTCACAACAGGGGCAGCAATCTCAGGTGAGTAGTAGGGCCAACACTCTCAGGTTGGTAACGGGGGCAAGAATAGGAAGCGAGAGTATGGGCAAAATATCGGATCGGTAGCATTAAATACAATTTCAGGAGGGTAACGGATAGAACAGTATCAGGTGAATTACAGGAGGTGGATAGCGGAGCTCAAATTGCAGACGAGCATAGGACAGAAGAGTTTTAGTTTAGTAACACGAGCAGCACCATGAGAGAGAGAAAATAAAGAGAGACGGTGGAGGAAGAGGGAAGGAAGGAGAGAGAGTGAGATAGAACGAGAGAGGGATGAGTGAGGAAGGGAGAGAAAGAAAGAGAAAAAAGGGGGAGAGAGAGTGAGAGAGAGAGGGAGGGAGAGAGAGAGAGAGAGAGAGGGAGGGAGGAAGATAGAGAGAGAGAGAGAAAGAGAGAAAGGGAGGGAGGTAGAAAGAGAGAAAGAGTGAGAAAGAGAGATAGAGAAAGAGAGAGCGGGAGAGAGAGCAACCTCAGCCTGTAGGTAACAGACGAGTCAAGTGCAAGTGAGTAGCAAGGAAACGGTGTTAAATGGGTAAAAAGAAGTCACAGCGGCTCGAATATTTCACTTATAAATCTGAGGATGGAAAGTTTGTAGCTGACGCAGTAGGCATGTCTTCAGAATACACCGCAGCCTTTGTATTGCCATTCAGAGCCCGGACAAGATACAGAGCGCAGAAGCGCAAGATACAGAACCCGAGCAAGGCTGTAAATTGTAACCTCAGAACGATTGTCTTGGTTCTGGACGTGCTGCTGATTCACAGCATTGTTTCAATTCGGTGATCGTGGTGACCGTTATTATCGGGTGACCTTGTCGAGACCCATACATTGTTCACCGGCGGCCACCAAGCATGTGTTCCAAGTCATTTTGTCAGTTTGCAAGTAGTTTGACCGGCTGCATATTGGCTGTTGTGTCCAAATGTGAACATATCATGGTGGCTGGCACTTGATGATCCATCGGATCCGTGCACCCGCAATTTCAGGGCGTCAGGGGGCGCACCACCTCAAACCCTTTGCAAATTTGCTCAACTCCACGAGAAGACATACATTTTTCGTAAAAATAGCTCGCTTCCCGAATGACTTCATCTCCGCTGCCGTGGTTGTTCGCACAGCCTGACATCACAAAACAGCGCTGATAACATGTTCACTTCCGGTTGCTTGTGTGTGTGCTGCGCGCGTCCGAAGGCCGATCAGGATGTGTTGATCCTCATCACGTCATCACGAGTCAACATGGCTGGATGGCTCAGTCTGGGTGATGATGGCTCCGCTAGTCCATGGTGCCTCAATCTGAGTGCTTTGTGATGACCCCGCTAGTGTATGGTGGTTCAGTCTGAGTATTTTCTGATGACCCCGCTAGTGTATGGTGGTTCAGTCTGAGTATTTTCTGATGGCTCCGCTAATCCGTTGGGCGTCAGACGCAATGTTAATGCGGACATCGAGGGGATCTCCAGTAAAGGAGGAAAACAGGTAGGTTCCTGATGCCATTGAAGAACTCTGAAGCATACGCCGGCCACAAGCGCGCCCGGATGCTCACTAGTGTGTGCGCGAAGAATATAGTTGCAGCTTATGATGCTCTGTCTCCATAAAATATGATGTAGTGCGACCAGTAGTGGCCAGCAGCCGTCGTCAGTAGTCAACAGCACACAGTTCCGCCGCCGTCAGTCAATAGTGACCAATAGTGGTCAGTGGTGACCAGTAGTGGTCGGTAGTGACCAGTAGTAGTCAGCAGCGGTCGCCAGTGTCCAGTAGTGCACAGCTCCGCCGCCGTCAGTCAGTAGTGACCAGTAGTGGCCAGTGGTGGCCAGTAGTGGCCAGTGGTGACCAGTAGTGGCCAGTGGTGACCAGTAGTAGTCAGTAGCCATCGCCAGCGTCCAGTAGTACACAGTTCCGCCGCCGTCAGTCAGTAGTGACAAATTGTGGTCAGAGGTGACCAGTAGTGGTCGGTAGTTACCAGTAGTGGTCGGTAGTGACCAGTAGTATTCAGCAGTTGTCGCCTGCGTCCAGTAGTACACAGTTCCGCCGCCGTCAGTCGCTGCAGGCGGCGCTGCTGTGGCCGACAGCCCGGTGTTATCTGCTGCGCGGCCAGTTAACGCCCGTCAGCCGCCGAGCAGCAGGATTTCGTTGGACAGGGCCTGGGGACGTGTGTCGACACAGGCGGACACAGCAGCTACTTGCCTAGCACCACCTGATACGCCTCATGTGGTGCGCCCCACAAGGTACCGTTGCACAGCACCACCTGATACGCCTCACGTGGTGCGCCCCACAAGGTGCCGTCGCGCACACACCTGATACGTGTGCCTTACTGAACGCCTCCTGGTGCCCCCACAAGGTGCCGTTGCGCAGCACCACCTGATACGCCTCACGTGGTGCGCCCCACAAGGTGCCGTTGCGCAGCACCACCTGATACGCCTCACGTGGTGCGCCCCACAAGGTGCCGTTGCGCAGCACCACCTGATACGCCTCACGTGGTGCGCCCAACAAAGTTCCGTTGAAATTCCCTCACACGGTTGTTCGTGCCTCGCGTCGGTCCGACCTCACGGTAGGGTTCTTTCCGAAGTTGTTCGTCGTCGGTGGGGTGGAAATCTTGAGTGCGGGGGAGATGGCTGTGTGGCATCACGAGCTGCCAACTATCTGCGATGGGCTAATGCTCGGCGCTGCGCTGACGCTCGCACAACGCTGCCGAGCTGGCGAGTTCACAGATACCGCCAGCCTCATCTGTAATCAATCGTGGAAGACTACTTGAAGATTTAAGCCACTTAATGCAGAACAAATATGTTCATGGGCGTATGCAGGGTTTTGTGATGGATGCCATATATAGATGCTGGGGTAGGTCATTCATAGGTATTTCAGAGATAAGTCAGAAGTTGTTCACACAATCCATAATAGCAAGGTCATTCTGTGAAATTATTCCCTGCAATTTCACACAGTATGTTCCACGAAGGTATGTAATTTTTAGCACAAGATTGCTTTCAGTTCTACAACCGGTCAACGGTGTAGACGTCGGGGGACACCTGCCAATGGTGCAGACGCCATGGGACACTAGCCTGTGGTGCATGATTCAGAGGGCACTAGCCTGTGGTGCATGATTCAGAGGGCACTGGCCAATGGTGAATGACGGACGGACGGACGGACGGACGGACGGACGGACGGACGGACGGACGGACGGACGGACGGACGGACGGACGGACGGACGGACGGACGGACGGACGGACGGACGGACGGACGGACGGACGGACGGACGGACGGACGGACGGACGGACGGACGGACGGACGGACGGACGGACGGACGGACGGACGGACGGACGGACGGACGGACGGACGGACGGACGGACGGACGGACGGACGGACGGACGGACGGACGGACGGACGAGGACGGACGGACGGACGGACGGACGGACGGACGGACGGACGGACGGACGGACGGACGGACGGACGGACGGACGGACGGACGGACGGGACGGACGGACGGACGGACGGACGGACGGACGGACGGACGGACGGACGGACGGACGGACGGACGGACGGACGGACGGACGGACGGACGGACGGACGGACGGACGGACGGACGGACGGACGGACGGACGGACGGACGGACGGACGGACGGACGGACGGACGGACGGACGGACGGACGGACGGACGGACGGACGGACGGACGGACGGACGGACGGACGGACGGGTGGGCACTTCCGGACCATGCTGTACTCGACATCGCCTGGGAGCGATGCAGCTGTGTGTATATACACTAACACGGAGCCTTTGTGGTGTTATCTACCCGGACACAGATTCGAGATGTGAATGCTGCATGCGTGAGATTATTGACCATGATTAAAGCCGATCTCGTGCGTTAGCTCATGAAAATTAGGGTGCAACAGGCTGATAGCGGACACAGATATTAGTTCGAATACCCACACCTCTCTCGGTCTGGACATAACTATTACCACCTTGTATCGTGTGAACGGTAATTGTCCTTTCCGTGGTATATACATATATCACAGCAGCAATTTTCAATGAACTCAAGAGCTCTTTGATTAGCAATTAATGGCAAGAGTAAAGACAACGTGTAATGCATACGTAATGAAGCTTCAGAATGTAAGAGATGACACCAGACACCTTTTGGTTTGATTCTCTCTGTTCGTGCCATGGGGTCAATGATCAATGTACGGACTCAGATGGGGGCACAGTGCTCTGGGGACCTCCACCGCCCCTCGTTCCCCACATATGGCTTAGTGCATGCACATTTTGTCCTGAATTCCAACACCCTGATGAAAGCACGCCATCAGGGCAAATGTTCATGAGGATGATAATGCGATAATGAAATAGTGTTGTTTGAAGAACTGGTCGTCACGTGACATTCCGTGACGTGACATGACATGACATGACATGTGTGACGGACATGCCCGACGCCTGCTCAGAGCCGCACAAATACAACACAATGCCACGAACGTGCCGTTTAAAGTTTACACATACTCAACTACCTGTGTGCTCATAATTGTCTATCGAGTCATGCCGTTTGATCCACTTTCAAAAGCTGATTAAATATATGGACGCAACTTGTGCCAACACAAATATCAAAGCCCAGGGCGACAAGCCATCCGAGCCAGTTCAGTTCATCACTATGGCGACAACTCAGCAAGAAGCGTTTGTAATTGGCATGACGCCGTGCACCCACGAATGCAACGTGACCGCCGGTGTAACGCCTGCTGGCAATGTCGGCAGGACGGCACCACGTGTTCGCCGACGGCAGCAGCAGCGGCAGCTGGAGCAGGCCCTGACGCCGCCCAAGCGGGAGCTGGCGCTGACCACGCAGTTGGAGGCGGCGGCGGCGCGGCGCGACGTGCAGCACCGCTACGCCGACCCGACGGCCGCCTTCACCGTCTGCTGTCCGGCGGACGAGGAGCGCACCAGCCCGCTGGCCGGCACGCGCCTGGACGGCACCCTTGGCGTGCTGGACACCAGCGGCGGCACCAAGCAGGTGTTCTTCGAGCGGTCGTGTCGCCGCCAGGCGGACGACGAGTGGGCGCGCGTGGAGCGCCACCTGCGCAAGCGGTCGGCGTTCCGCTGCCAGCAGGAGTACTCTTACTCGATGGCCGTGTTCAGTGAGAACGGCGGCCGCGTGCTGGACTACATGCGAATACGCAGCGGGTGTCGGTGCGAGCTGGCGCCGGCCAGCCGCCGCCGCAGGAAGCGCAGGCGGCAGCGGCGCAAGAAGGCCGAGATGCGCCGGCGCGAGCGGCGCCGCCGTCTGCCCAGGAGGAAGTCTCGCACTCGGAGCGGCGACGGCGACGCGTCATAGCTTTATATATCAATTAATCATGTGACTGTCCTACCCGTTGTCCCGTGCCGACTACCGTAATAGCAGGTATTTCGGCTGTTGACGGTGGTTTGCGTGCTCGGCGGCCGGCGCCAGACATGGACGGGCAGCTAGCCAGCCTCTGGGCACGGGCACGGGCACGGGAACGGGCACGGTGAGCCCGTTCCGGGTGGACGCCCGTGGCGAGGTGCCGCTGCCGCTGCGGCTGCTGGCGCCGCTGCTGTTGACGTGCGATCATTACCAATCCGTCCGAGGCGCAATGCGGATTGGATGTCTGCTCCGGTGATGCTTTCGCGTGTTGGAAACCAATCGTGTCGGCACTGCGAACTGACTGGTTGCACGCAATTGGGTGTATTTGGAGAAGAATTTGCATTGATGGTTTCGCAGGTTGTGCCAATTTCGCCATGATGTGCATTGATTGCTAATACGTGTGTGTTCATAGCTGCGTGTACATGGAGCGCAAGACTCGTGTATGCAAATTTTGTTGCAAATACTCGCAGTTGCGTGTGCAGTCAAGGTGTAGTATGCTGGTTCCATGCGTACGTCTGACGACTCCGACTTGGATCACATATTTTAACATGTGTAAGCCGTTGTGGATCGTTGTTGGAAACCCATAAATGTGTCGACACACTGGCTTATGACCATGTTCATGACGTATGGTGGGTCACCACCCGGTTGGATTCATGTA